>JAWNOA010000069.1:20000000-20240225 GCA_035046345.1 Drosophila birchii | reverse complement strand
GGCGCATTATCAGTTTGTTGTCATGATTACAGAGTCGGCGATAAAAACAGCCACTTTTCAGAGGGAAACCTAAGTAGCACGGCTGAATTCCAAAAGCACCTAATAACAATGATACGCCCGTCCGCGTGGCGTTTCACTGTACGATCGTGCTCACATTAAAATAGTATAAACAAATGATAGAACGTTTGTTGTTAAACAAACCGGTTGAGGTGGGCTCTCTGTCACTCTCTGTATAAATTAGCTAATGCGCAGCGGTTGTTATCATTGATCGAAATATGAAAACTTTTATGGCTCAACTGGACCGATGCCAAGAAAAGCAAGTTATATTAAAGAGACTTTCTAGTTAATAATATATAATTATTTAAGAAATCTGTTATTAATGATGGTTGGTTTTATGCTCCTTTACCTCCCACTGTATTCAAACACGTCTTCAAATAATCTCAAGTGTGTTTACAGAGTTATCTTTACAATTCCATGTTAAGCCACTTGAATATATATATATATATGTACATGATAAAGACGTCTTATTCCAATCTCACAACCTATAATAACTAAATCCAATAAAACGAGGGTAAAGTCAATTACCCAAATAATTTCCTAATTATTAGGCTTTCTGATCATCAGAATATAAATTAGAAATATTAACTATGGGTTATCTGCAGCTACATGTGCAGTATAAACGTTCTTGCAAAGTGCTGTTAAATTATCCTATTCTTTTCGTCCATTTAAACCTAAAAATTGTCACTATTTGGGAATACTTAAAATTTTTCGACTTTTTTTCGTACAATATTACTCAATACAAACACTAAAAGGCAAATAAATAACAAAATTGTGTAATATTACTTAGAGAACACAGCTTGAGGTGGTTCCAACTTTGTTTTATTTCGTACTGATAACGAGCTACCGAATAAAGTGCTTATCACAATCGTAGTCTAGGTGTTGATATGAGGAAACGGAAGGAGCTGCCGCCAAAAACAAAAGTATAATAACCTGAGTTCTGAACTCCTTACCCTCCATACCCCCAACTCCCCAGCCTTGTGTGTTCTGTGTGCTCTTAACGCCCTGATTACGTTTACGGCAAACCGCTCGCCAAGTCGCGGCCCGAAGGGATATAAGCCGATTAGGATGTGCATTTGCCTCGCGTAATCTTCCTTCCTGTCGGCGATGAGAAATGGGAATGGGAACTGTAACGCGATTACGGCGGATTTCTTTGCTCCGATTTGGAGGAGAAGAAAGCGGAAGCGGATGCGCCGCAGGAAGCAATGTTGACCTTGTGCATCACTTATCACAAGTTGCTGGAATTATTGGCGTTGTCTTAGAGCGGTAAAGGGTCCTTGTCGGGAAGTGTCCTTGGCTGTCATTGTCTGTTATGTTTAGTGCTGCAGTGGCTTAAGCGAGTATGTGCAACTGACACTTGTACGGGAACTGTCTCAATTTTTTTCTAGAAGCTGGAGCCGGATTGGCGTGAAAAAGTGAGCAGTACATTCCACTGTCTGTGTGTGTTTTTTTCACTGTGTTCAAGATTGAAGTCCTCCACGCAGCTTGACCTTGACAAACTCAACCTCGGCCCACATGTGTCACAATATTTTATATATAGTCGTGCAGCCGGGCATTGAGGAAAACAAAAAGTAACGCGAAACGAGGCGTTCTTGGCATAATGAAGTCCACAAAAAGAAACAAGAGAGGCGCTGGAGAGAAGACTAGAAAAAACTAGATTGCCTCCTCTGACTGCACTTATGCGCTAAATAAAAATGCAAATCTAAATGCAGCTAAAGAGCAGAAAAGGGCCCAAAGAAGCCAGCCAAGAAGCCAAGCACAAAGAAAACCCCACGCCGCCATGGCGCACAATGCTGATTCTTGAAGAATGCACTCGAGGGCCCTCTAAGCCGACATCCGACTGATGCTGCTGCTGTTGCTGCTGCTGAATCTGCCGTGATTGTTGTCTCCGGGGAGACAGCTCGGCTAATTACAGATGCTGCTTCTGCTGCATCTGGGAGATATCGTGTAAACAGTCGGCTAATTGTTTGCTCTGCCGAGGTGTTGGGCCCCGCAGACAGCTCTTTCAAATGCAAATGTTTCTGCCTCTGGAGCGGGGCAATCCCCCGGATCTCCGAGTCCCCGGTTCCCTCGAGAGCGGGGAGTGCGTGTGCCTTGAATAAATTAGTTTTATTTGTGTCTGGATGTCGAGCAATCTAAACAAATCGTGGGCCAGAGACGGGCTTGTGCATTTCCTGTAAGGCGACAAAACGATGTCGCGTCTGTACATTATGTAAATCGCAATAAGAAGCTACTAGGCACTGTGAGAAAATATTAAAAAAAAGTGTGTATTACGAATTTGGTCCCTTAGAAATTGCACTGAATACTTTAGATATATTTTTTAGTGTTTTAAAATTGATTTCTGTGGCACCCTTTTATATGCCTTATATGTTTTATATACTATACAAAATCTCTCATTCTTTAAATTCCGAGTGTATATAAAAACGGTGTTCAAGCAAAGTTAAAAAGTTAAGTTTAGGGGGAAAATCTTGTACATCAACACAGGAACACACAACCAACACACAAGAGAATATTTCCTTCAGTTTCCTGCTTCGTTCTGCAAGCCAGACCCTTCTCCATAACCGTCATAACATCGATGATAACATTATAATAAGCCTCGCGTGTGGGGGCTCCCACTTAGAAAACCTTCTTAGTGCAATTAAAGCCGCCCGAGGGAGCTGAAATAATTAGCTGCCAGAATTCTACTCCGTCACAGGATGACAATTGCGATTCCTCTGGCGGGATTTTTCAATCACAATCAGGCGCTGGCAGCGGCAGAAGGATGATGGCTGATTGAATTTCTGGCCTGACATACTCGAGCCGTGATTGTGTGTGGCAGCTGCCGACCTTCAGATATGTGGATTCAATGATGATTGTGTGCCAAGGGTTTTTGTCTCAGAGCCAGATTCTTCGATGGAAGCCATAAAAAGAGCTCTGGCGAGATGCACCGACAAGTGCTGGGTCAATGTGTCAAAAGAGAGAGAAAATGCGCCGTCCAAAAGACGAAGATGACACAAATTGTCACTCCACCTGGTGCGAATCTTTGATTTATGTCGTTGCAGCAGCCGCATCTAGGACAGCAACTGGAGCGGATCGGCAGAAGCTGTCAGAGCAAGTCTCACTTTTACGAGGGGCGATAAAGCGCTCGCTGGCAAATGCCGCCAGTATGTTTGCTGATGGCACCACGTGGCGTATACGCACTTTAAACCGAAATTGCCTTTTGTGCTGGCAATATAGGAGCCGGAGCAGGAGCAGGAGCAGGAGCAAATCCAGCTACCTAACAAGCCAGGCCCAAAACGGAGCAGCGAAGCTCTGGGCATATAAATGACAAAGCCATTTGTAATGAAATATTAAAGCCGGCAATAAAAAAGAAAGGCTATGCGGAGGGGGGCGGCTGCCATAGCGGGAAATGGGCCGGAAAACATCAGCATAATACTTATTCATTATGCTGCTGGCCTAGGCGTAGGCGTATTCGCATTCCCATTCCCATTCCCGATCCGTGGGCGGAGGAGCTGGGCAACCCGGAGCGTTAACACACATTTTATTGGACACACAGCACATAAACATGATGCGGCACGGGCATTAGATGCGGAGCAGGCACATGGCCGGGGGCAGGAGAAAATCGATACACATATGACCGACCATATATGCAGCCTGGGTTCTGGCCAAGACCTCAGAGTTGGCACAGGTGGCAAGCATAAATGGATTAAATCATATGTATCAGAAATCAATTATTCAAATGAAGCCGAACTCATTCGGCGAACTCAGTTTCCACTCGAACGAAGACAAACAAAGTTTGTGCTCGGTGCGAGACTAATTGTTGCCAGCTGCCTATTTTGGCCAGACTGGTTTGGGCCCACATCAGCAAACATATAGTAAAAATAACTAGATTCCTGCGATGACAGCAGCAAATCACGATTGCCCTTTACGGGCATGTCGAGAAATAAAGCTCTAAAGTAAGTATGACTGCCAGCGAAAACGTAAACGAAAACCTTTGAAGTTGTCACTGATGTGGCGGGGGTGGGTTGCCTTTTACTGGCAACTGGCTGACTGACTCCCCGAAACCACAGCCCCCTCCCTCTCAGCCAGTCTCCTCTGCTGCCAAGAGCTCGCCCCTTTTCCAGCTGCCGAAATGTAAATTGGGCAAAACGCATGCCGAGCAAACTTTTCCCTGGCTGGGAGCCGAAAGAATATTGTTTAACTCAATTCGACACGCGAATCTGAACCCGGCCCGATTTGTTGATAAAAAGTAAAAGTATAAAACCGAAAAGGCAATGGCACAAGGTCGGAAGTCGCCTCTCCACCCATCGGCAATCAAATTGAAAATTCTTCATTGTGCAAATATTGATTTTGCTCGCTGCATAAAGTTTTATGCTTCGAAGGAGAGAGATTCCAAGCGAGTCGGGGAAAGTGTGTGCGTTTTCTAATTTCCACTGCGATAAGCAGAAAGTTTCTACAGATTTCCCGCTGAATTTCCAGCGCTGAACTCCGACTGCCACAAGTGTCGACTGTGGCAAGGTCGTGTCGTGTCTAATTTCGCCCCCCTGCCAGACTCGATCTGTGCTGTGTCTCGGCTAATTCAACGCCTTCTGCCCGCGCGAGTCGTGCGTTCCGAGCTTTATCTTTTTCCTCAACATATTATTTATGGTAATCGACATCAAATGCTGCCATTAAGCTTATTGCCATGGCAAGCGGCAAAAGCAAAAACGTTTTCATACTTCTTGCTGCTGATTTTGTTTTTGTCTGCTCTTCTTCCCCATTGCCAGTGCTGTTTATAGGCCTCGAACGCTAAATAAATTCTACATCTGCAGGAGAAATTCGAGAAGTTGGCAAATTAGGTTCCTAGAGTCGCACCGGGCGATACTCTGTGAGTTTCGTGTGACAATGCCACATAATTGGGTTGTAAGTATCTCGACGTAGAGTGGAATTTGTGAAGTCAATTTAAATATATGGCATATTTTATTTCAGAATAAATTACACATTAGTTTAGTATTGGTATCATTAAAGGTGCTATAAAAATGTCTACATATTTAAAATCTTTTAAAAATGCGTTTACAGGTTGAAATAAAATGTAAGATTTTTCAAAATCAGCATAGAAAACTGTTTAGAAACTGACTAGAAAGGGATTTTTCTAGTATCCCTGTAAGAACTTATTGGCAAGTGTTGGATCAATTTAGCAAAGACTGTTATTTTCCCATAAATAAATTATGTTTCAAATCACAACATGAGCTAGAATATATTATACCATCAAGGTTTCGTCTCCAATGTCAGGGTATATTGGCAAAAATGTACATACGTGGGCGATTTCTCATATTTGGCCCGTTTGAATTTTTTAACGCGAACGAATTTATGACAAGCACGTTCCCCTCGACCAGCCTCCGTCGCCACCAGCCTCTTCCCCTCCACGTCTGTAATTTGTTTGTATTTGAGTTTGATTTTCGCGCATATATTTACGCATTTGTGTGCCTGTGCGAGTGTATGTATCTCTTAGCACCTTATCAGCAGATTATTTGCATAATTTGAGAATATTTTTCCAATCCAACCAAGGTTTTCCTCGAATTCCCTGCTCGGTCTTATCTAATGAACCGGTGAAAGGGAAGGTGGGAATTACGTCCCATGGCGCGTGTTCAATAATCCCTAAATACACGCTAATTAAATTATTTTAAAACTGTTAATGGGAAAGAAACTCATGCGATAAAACGCTATTCATCGAATATTCTCTCGGCTCACTTACGGTCCCAACTTATTTAATTATCAACTTTTTCTATGCTAATGGGAAGCATTCTCAAACTTTTTCGAGAGTTCAAAAACTTTAAATTGCCGAAATGGGGAGGTGGGCCTGGGTCTGGCGACACCTGGAAAAGGGATGGCAGAGATAATTGCGTTTCATCCGCAGTTCTCGCTAAAAATACAAATAATAAAAGCCGTTTTATACTGATTAATATCTTTATGTGCCCATCCACGTCCATATCCCTGCACGTACGCTTGTCTACAGCCGCCAGAAACTGCTTTTTAACCGCCCACGCACTCTCACTCCCGCCGCACTCTGCCGCAAGCTATTAAAGATTATTAAAAGCACCTCGATCTCGGCAGGAGGAACTCCTCTCCCAGGTGCCCATCCCGAAGCTGCTGTTGCTGTTGCTCCCTGGCACGCACGTCAAACTTGCTGATCCATAAAGAATATAAAACACGAGCATTATTAGTATTTGACGTGTATGCGTTGCGGTGGATGCTTGCAGGGGGTTAGCCTGGGTGAAATGTGCAGTCAGTCGCACCTTTGACCTTTGGCAAGGTCGTGGCCGCACACTCCACCCCTGGGCCAATGCCCAATTAGGTTGCATCGAACTTATGCAGAGAAAGCCCCGATAAACATAAATCTGATAAATGGGCACTGAGAGAAAAAGAGGCAAAGACTTGGTCTTCAATCATGTTTAGGAATAAAAGAAAATATTTAACTGATATTTTACGAAAAACTCGTTTATAAATCTATATTTTAACGCTTCAAAATGTGAGTAATAAATCGATATTTAGGCTTAAAATTATTAGAGGCAAAGATACAAATAATTTATTTAGATTACTTTAATGTTTTTTCAATATTTCAATATTTTTCCTTTAAATGAGATACTATAAAATGTTGATAAGATGTATCTCTGTTTCATGCAAATTATTGTACATCCCAAATTTTTTTATTCGATTTCTGTTTATCATATTTAAACACAATTGTTTATTTCATATTATTCAATGATTTATAATATTTAAATTTTTCAATTATTTTAATCAGTTTATTTTTTTTTTATTCTCTTTGTGGAATGTTTCCCAATACCGCACACTACCAATGTCTTCATCAGCGGTAGCTGTATCAATCTTTCATCTCCATCTGCATTTATTATAATGGCGCCGCCTCCCCGCCCCCTTTTGGGCTATTCATTTATGCATTTTATTGGCTCTTGGCTAACCTGGAGCATCATCAATCATCTCGATGGCTATTCAGCCTGATCCGCTTGGCCTTTTGTCTGTGCTTATATATTTATTTTGACTGCTTCGATGGTCCGGTAGTCAGAAGTGGTTCACCTGTTGGCTGACTGTTGGCCTGCCAGCCTGCCTGCCAGTTTGCAAATAATTCAAATCAATTATGCAAATTCCATTTATTGTTCCGTGATTTATGCGAATTGCGGTTACGTGCATATTGATGGAAAGTTAAATGAAACGGGATGAACTAAGACCAGCTAATCATTACTCATACATCTGGGTTTCCGGAAGGATATTGTAGTAACACATGTATTTCCATAGGATATAAAAATGGCAGAGATTGTTCGAGCCCAAGTTCTAAATATATACCAGATTTTTTCATTGAAATTTTTTAAGAAGATATTAACCATAAGGTTTAAACATAGGTGCAAAGATAATATAGATAAATAAGGCACCTTACAATATTACTGCATTTATTCTAAACAATCTATAGATATTTTTATACGTCTATTTTGTTGCTCATCCACTCATTGCACTATTCAGAGGTCGGCATTTACGCAGATAGAAACCCGAGAGATTAGATTAAACGCAAAATAAATGAATAAGATACGTAACACCCTACAATTTTATTACATATTTCTATGTATAGAAATACATTCGTACTCATAAACTTACACTATTCAAAAGTAGTGTTTTAAGCAGAAAGATAACTAAAAGACTTAATTTAAGTTTAATCTTAAACACAAATAAATTAATAAGATGCGTTACACCTTACGAAATTATTGATCTTCTTCTTGATATATCTGATTACGGCTTAACCTCTTTGCACTTTCATTATGCAGATAAAAGCGCGAGAGGTGGTTAAGCCTACAGACAATACCTTAACACATTTTGATCTATATTACTTATTGATCTATAGATATGTATGTATATGATTTTTAAACTTATAGCTTTGGGAATACACTGACAATAAATCCAAATCTATTTATAAATCAATATTAGTGCTCATCCACTCATTACATTATTCAGAGGCAGTCTTTTAAGCAAATATAAACCCAACAGATAAGATTAAACATAAAATATATAATAACAACTTTATTTTGTTCTATTTGATAAATCTCTTTGTAAAGTCAACCTGTTACACTATTCCAAAGCAGTTCTGTCAGCAGATAAAAACCCGCAAGATAGATAAGTTCAAAAGACAATACTTATAAATGTAGGCCTTTGTATGGAATTATGCATGTAAATACGAACCAGTGTTTTAGTCAGCGTTCGTGACCACCTTCCAGGCAGATATAATGAATGAAATCGACTTGAATTAAATTCCACGATGTTATGGCCTTCTCGTTTCTGGCTCTGCGGTTCTGCTTTGTTTTGTTTACACACACTGCAGCTGTTGAATCATCGCGGAAACAGGCAATGTATATTTCGGCGGCTTTGCTTTGTTTGGCTTTTGAGGTATTTAATCTTTAGCAGAACTGCATTGCGTAAACAATTGCAAAACTGCACTCGGAACGGGCATTTTTTAGTGGGGGGAAAGGGGTCTGCCTCTTTACACTGGATTTCTTTCGACCGCTGGGTTGCGTGTCGATTACTTCCACTTATTTAACTGGTTTATTTGGATATTGCGAATAAATGTTTACACTCGCCTGGCGAACGCCCTCGCGCAATCTTTCAGCGCAGCCCACGCACTTTTCGCGGCATCGCCAACTTCAGTTGGCGAAGAGACATGGCTTGGCCAGAAAAAAACATACAGATAGAGATACGGATACAGATACGGATACGGATGCGCACTGACGCACTGACGGTAGAAGCGCGGTGAAGCGAGCCGCGGCGGAGCTGCGATCGAGTTGTGCGCCGCTGAAGTGTTCAGCACGTATTAATTTCTGTGGCAGCGCAAAAGTATCCGAAAGATACATTCCATTTGGTCGCGCACAAGCGCATATGTGGGCAACTCTGCTGCCGGCGTCGCTGCCCAGATTAGCGGCCCAACTTGTTTGACAGAAAAAACCAAACACCAACGAGAGCACAGAGCCGCCTCCCAGTCCCAGTCCCAGCCCCTGTACCAGTCGCAGTCGCAGACGCAGTCCCCCGGCTTTGTTTATATTTACATACATTCCCCCGGAACCTGGACGGGGGATGACGATGATCGCGATGGGCCAGCGCACGGGGTCGAGTTTGATGAAAAGCGACAAATTGTTGTCACTGTCGTCTCAAGTGGCAGCAGCTCTCGTTTATCTCCGTACGCCTCAGTCGCTTTTGTTTTGAGCCAGACAAGTGGCTGAGTTCATTCTAATGCCGACATCTGGCATGGCTTTCTTCGAAGAGTTATCTGCCCTTTAATTGCCAGCTGCACTCTCTAAACAATGTCTAATCTATATTACAAGAGGAACCTGAGAAGAGTGTACTGTATGTTTCAAGTGTGTCTGTGCAAATCTGCTTGATTTAAGCTCAACGGTAAACGCTGTCTTTGATTCTATGGCGATTCCATCATATGCAAATGATTCCCATCAAAAAGTGGCCAAGAACGGTGCAAAGTGGTTGTGTGTGGGGCTAATTAAATGTCTGGGGCCAACGGGGCCACTGGCAGTCCGAGAATGAGGCCAGAGCGGAGTATCTCTGATTTGTATTTGCTTACTGCGGCATGCGGCTCTTGACCAAAACTCGAATGCTTCCGCTTCCAAATGCTTTGGCGGAAATTGCTCTTACAAATCAAATTCTTTGACCGGTGGTTTTGCGGCTTTTGGTCTCCATTATCTATACTTGTGTTCTATATAATCCAAGAGATTTCACTGCCACATCCAATTATTTATGGCTGAAAACCCAAACAATGGGACTGCTTTCTCTGAGCTCCAGTCGCACAGATCACAGAGCACAGACACTTGAGGTTCAACACCTACGAAGTGCTTGAACTTGAATATCGATGCCATTCGGCGGGTTGCCTTGGGTGGCCCCCCTCCAAACTGGTCTTGAGGAAACCCCCTACACCTGCGCCTAATGATGGCTAATTATATGTGGGTTAAGTTTCAGTTTCCGAAGCATTTTCATTAGTTTGATGGCTTTTCTGGCTGGGCGGCCCAACTTTGGCTCTAGCTATGTCTATGTGTAATTATATAATCATTTTAATTGGATCCGGCAATGTTTGCGGCCACGCCGTCGACACGTAACAAAGATTAATCGAGCTCATGTCGGCGGGCCAGGAGACAAGAGCCGAGACGAGCTGAAGAGCTAAGAGCCCTCTTGTAGCTACTTTGTTACATGCACGCCGAGCAAGGTCAAGGAGGAGGCGGAATGCAGATTTCATTGCAAGTCTTCAAGTTTTTATTCAATTATAACGGCGCTCAGCAGCTGCCACGCCCCCACTTGGCATCGCCTTTGACTGTGCCTTGAGGAGGTTTTTTTCGCTGCAGGTCTCCGAAGACATTTATAAATTAGTTGCAATTTGTATCTGCTTCAGCTGCCTTGGCTGGCAGGGCTGACTGCTCGTATTTCATTAGAGCCAAATTGGCTTCATCACGTGATCGCAGTGTCAGAGGGTCGGAGAGGGGGAGCCGGAGTGCTTTCCGGGGCCAAAAGGGGAAATCCAAACAACTGGAAACGGAACTCGCACCAAATGGCAGCGCCGCGCGGCATAGCCTCAAATTCTCACATAAATATCTTCTGTATTTTTATGCGCCCCTCCAGCATCACCTCGAATTAATTAATTGTGGGGCTATTGATAGGCCTCTTCTTTGTTTTTAAGGGACCGGCACTGGGATTCGTATTCGGCATTCAGCAGTTATATTTATCCGGCACTCATCTCTGGAAATTGGGGTTTGCGTGTCGCACGCTCCACGCTCCATGCTCCATCACGAAAATCCATAACACTCGCCTGCACCGCGAAGTGTCAAAAACAGTTTCAAAGGCCCCAAACATTGTGGATTCGTTTGAATAATTTATTACGCTTTAATTGCTGACGGTTTCCCGCCGGCAAATCCATTTCGTGTTTTCCCAAAAGCCAATCAGCTGGAAAAATTGTGCGAAAACAAGATCTTCTCGGAGCGTATAAAAGCAGCATTGGAAATTGGGTCACGGAGATGCGCCAACAGGAACTCATCGTTTTGAGGAGAGCCTTTAAAAGGGATCATTTAGGGGTAAAAGCGAGCAAGTTACCCTTACTTTGATGGGGATTTTTTATTTATTTAAACGCCAACAATTATATTAGTATATATTAATTCTAGAAACTGCAACCTAGAGCCAATATATAATATTTTTGATAGCAAAACATTTTTAAATATATTAATCAGACTTTTCTCACAATATACATTCCATTCAAATTCAAATGGTTGGCCGAGCTTGAAACTAGGAGATCGAAACAAAATAGTTCGAATAAGTTCGAATCAAAATAATAATATTTTCAACTTTTACATTTACCGAAATAATTATTTCGGTTGTAGAGTTTGAGCAGCTAAGGCCATTTGCGCTGATATAGTGTTTTTCCATTGTTAAATTTAATGTTTTTTCAAGCACCATCGACCAAGCATTTCGTATCTTGTTTGTTTTTAATTAAATATGATTGTTATTAAATCGCTAGCGAAGAGGACGGTTGTTTTAATCGAATTCACACCCAAAATCTAAACTGAATATTAAAAATCTTTTACAAAATAAAAGTTAAAGGGACCAAGAGCCTTATCTCAGATTCAGGTAAGGGCCAAGAACAGAGCGACGTCAAAAGGAAGCGGTTTGATAATTAAATCAGGCGGGTGGCCCAGCACAACGCCCACATTGCCGCCGCCACTTGCCACCAAAACCAACACTGGCAGTGCAATTTTCAAAGCCACTCGCCAGGCCACAGCCACAGTCGCCGTATTAGCAAGTTGAGGTCATGCATGCTGCCACTGTCATGCCCCACTTAACCGTAAATACTCGAATTTCCATTGCCGCCACTCGGGCACGGAGAGCGCTGCGAGGAACCTCTGGGCCGGTTCGGGCCGTTTCAATTAGCAGGAACCTCTCGGAACAGGCCATTTCGAGCATACTCGGACATATAGTACATACATATGTATGCAAAATGTACAATTTGCCCGGCCAGATACTCGTGCAGCGAGAACATTGGGTTGGAAAAAAACTGCTGGCCAATATCCTGGCGGAAATTAATGTTGCTGTGGCAAGCACAATGCCGGCAGGAGAAGGCGGAAAGTGGGACAGAAAAAGAAAAAAATGGAATACCACAAACCGATACGCTTTGCCGGGGGCTGGGGCCGGGATTCTCCGCTGTCAGCAGTTCCTTTTTCCGATGTTCGCTTCGACGAACAAAGAGGAGGCTTAGACCGCAGCCCCGCCCGAAATCGCAAAAAAATATTCCCGGAATATTGAGCATGCACGGAGCGCAGGATATGCAGCACGGTGACGGATAATCGCTATCAATTATAGGGCCCAGCCCAGCCCACAGTTTCGCACTTGACGACCCTGACTGGCACTGCGCCATCACTTGGCTGCTGCAAACATGAACTCACCTTGCCATCGGCATCGGCATGGGCATGATACCGGACCTCCAGCGATCCACCGAGCACTGCATACCAAAAGCGACCCTGTTCGCCGGCGCGAAAAACTGCACGGATGAGAAGAGAGGGGGAATGCGTTAGCTCCTCGACTGCATATTAAGTTCGGCGCACAGCCAACACTTACGTGTGACGCCCTTCTCCAGGTCCTCGTAGAATCCGCACATGGCCAACTGTTGGAGCGCGGAGCCCGGAAGGCGACACAGGGGCTCCACGCGACGCAAGCGGCACGAGATAAGCTCCACATCACGCAGGTTTCGGTCGCAAGGACTATAATAAAGGATTTAGGAAGAGATTAGGGGTTTTATAATTACAAACAAATTAAATATAACATTTCTTTTAAACTTGTTATAATTTTAAAAAATATTTAAAGCATTAAAAATGCATAAAGAAAGGAGTCATTTGTTACACCTTGTTTTACTTTTCTTTTCTACAAATGAAAAGGCTTTAATATACATTAAGTTTGATAAACTTCTGAAATTACATACATTAATGGTTTAACATTTTCTTCCTTCTAATAAAACCCAAAAAATATATTTCAAAGTTTAAGTTAAGATTACCTTTTTCTTTGAACTCTGCCACAAAATAAGCTCTACAATAAAATAACAATAATCCTTTGGCCGGCCATTGACTCGGCTTATAAAACCATTTCATGTCCGGGCCTCAATAGGTCCACGGGGGACCTCAAATAAGAGTCATAACGAGTGTTTTCCATTTATAATTTATAGACTCTATGCAAAGCACTGCACTTGGATTTACTCTTGTTTTTTTTTTTTTATCGCCGGACAAGGCCAGCTCGGAAAACGAACAAAGAGCAGGAAGGACTGGTGGAGCGAGGGAAAGTATTCCAGCAACAATGAACTCAAATTAAAAATTCCAGTGTCATTTGTGCATGGTTTGTGCGCGCATTAAATATGCAAATTCTATTTTTTCCATCTACGTCTCTGAGCGAGTCAATTGAAAAATGAATAAATAAATATAAGAGTGTCCGGGCAAGAAATTCAGCAGGAAGCGGAAGCCCGCCCAGGAAAATAAGAAGGAAAGAGAACAAGAGAAAGCCAAGTCAGCCACTAATTGAATGATGGAAAACTGTGAGGAAATTAGACCCATTTGGTACCCTAGAAACATGAAGCTGAAAACTCGTATATACCATTTGGAATTTGCAGTTTTAAGCATTAATGGAGGAGCCTTAAGTTCATGTTCTTTGTATCCTTTTTAGGTTAAAGTTGCCTTTACTTTAATATAAATATTAAAGAGTTTAGTTATACGTTTTTTGTTTTACTAAAACTCCTTGAAACATAAACTTTCAAGATGCATTTGCCTTACGTCAACATTACCATCTCGTGTCCCCTAAAGAACACCACCACTTGTAGGCTTCTCCTCCTGGCCTGTGGTGGAGCTATTTGTGTGCCTAACAGACTTAACTGTCCATTAAAGAAATAACAAAATTATCCATTTCGCTGCCATGTCGAACTAAAGTTTAGACAAATAAAACGAAGGCGAACAACTCTCGCCAACAATGAAGCCGTCGATGCCGCCCACGCCGACGACTCCTCGCTGGGCTTCCGTCTAATTAAAAATTCCATAAAATGCTGGGCGAAAGAGTGGCTGCGTGGGCTCACGGATCTGGGGAAGGAAGTGAGCTGGTGAGCTGCAGACAAAGGCTGCTTGCAAATCAGAAATAAAACACAAGTTGGCCTTCGCCAGGGCATCATCTGCATTGAGGGCTACTTTCGCTGCGAGCCGTCTACTTTTTGGCGCAGCCGTTGAGCAACTTTCAGCTGCCTCCTGGCAGCCAGAGGTAAGCGGCTGTCTTGCCAGTCTCATACATAATTCATTCGCCAGTGGAAGCGGCAATTTCGGCAAACCGAGGAACGCCAGTTGGGGGTTGAAGCTTCTGCTCCTGCCCCTACTCTCCCACCATCCTGGCCACCAACTGTTTCTGGGTTTGTCGTTAACCAAACAGTCGGGGCCTAAGTGCTTTCGGGGCATGGGGGCGGCGCCAGGAGCCGGAAGCGCGTCGAGGCGCATCCTAGATTCCCGGCCAGCCCAGGGCTCGTTGTTTATTATAATGGTTTTTGCGGTTTTTAGGCACACGCCCGAAAGTTTAGTTTTGGAATTTTTGTAATTGCTGCGCCGGCTTAAAGGTGCACCACGTCACGGAATCGCACGCGTTAAAGCTGCTATCGCACACGTGGCGAATGATAAATGCGCGCTGGCACTTGTGAGTAAGACGACTTCTTGCCGGGAAGCCATCAATATCAATTGCTGTCTGGCTTTGCCACTCTGCGCCTTACGTACTGCGATTACCTTGCCTTCTGCCTGTGCCAAGGACTCTCAGGACTCGTGCCGACGCTCTTCGTTCTCATGCACCCCGCCCATGGAGGTGTCCTTGTCCTGCAGGTGTCCTTAAGCCCAGATCGCTCTTGATAAGCCGAATTACCAGCCAGCGATTCCCACGGCATGACTTTCCCTCTCTGAAGGCGGGGGTTTAGCCATTAATTCCGCCCAAATTAAATCATTTATTTTGTGAGGGTAACCTGAACGCAAGGCCATTTGTATAAAATGCAAAGTGACTTGCCACTTGGCAGACTACCTCCTCCATCAGGACACAGTGGAAGGAGCCCATGGAGGGCCAGCTCTGATTATTATTTTAGTTGGCGCTGCAGCCTGCATCCTGGCACTTGGCTCTCCGTTTATGCGGGGCAAACAAAGGGCAGCAAATTGCAAATATTTGCCCCAGGCACAAGGCAAACTGTTTGCTCTAAGCCTTTGCCACTTGACCTTTCTTTTTTGCTGCCGCCGCCACGCGCGCAGTCACACGAGTGACCCGGCGACCCGCCAACTCTCGGACCCCCGGACCCGTGTGGGAGAACCGTTTAAGCGTTGACAGAGCATGAAATTTGAAGAGATTGCCCTCTGATTGATGGTGCGGGATACACCAGAGCAATGAAATATAAAGCCACTCCACAATAGCAGTCAGAGCCGGAGAACTGAGCAGTCCGATATGTGCCATTCGAGGCTAATGGTGACATTTGCCGAGTGATTCCGCACCAAAAACGGGGAAAATTGCATTAAATGGTTTTCAGCTATAAATGGACTAAATTGATTTGAAGCACAGAGAGAAATTGAAGCTAACCGTCCTTTTCTGGGAGAAATTTCCCTTTTTGACCTTTCGTCAAGACTAAACAAATGATTAGGAAAGTTGCCTGAAGCCTTGCTGGCGTATATTACATTAATATATATTAAATATTTCCTTAATTTGATTATATTCTATTACTTGGGCTTGTCTTTATCTTTAAAACTTAATTTTATATTATAAAATGATTGTAAGGGAGGTCAATAGAAAATGCAAAGCAGGAAAACAGTCGAGGCAGGAAAAAGAATGCGTTCAAATTTGGCTTTGGTTGATCTTATTTAACTAAAATATAATTTCAAAGTATTAGTAACATAAAAATATAATATGTTAAATTATCTTCGCTTTCTTTGTGCTGATTATGTTTGAAACATATTTCCAAAATGACGGTCCAATTGCTAAATAATCTTTTATCTAACACTTTCCAAAATAATATTTCTCTTTTCATCTGAAAATAATTGTTAAGAATCACCCGAACTATCGAAATTAGGTGCTCAGAAAAACTTTTAATGTGAAAACTAAAATTGACAGGGACTCAAACTTCCTGCTAAATCTGTTTCGACTTGACAGTAGCATCGTCAATGTATAGTATTATAATTTATGGAAATTATGATCAAAAAGCAAAAAACGCGTTCTTGACATTGCCTTATTTTCTAAGTTTTGGCTAATATTTGATTGTCAAAAGTAAACGATTCTTTTCTGTGCACATATATTCTCACAGTAGAACATGACTTTTAGACGAATCCCAGTGATATAATTGCATTGGCCATGGTAATGGCGGCTCATTGATTCAAAGGGAATCAGTACTGCGATTTAATAAAGCGGATAATTCGCGGCAGGCCGTGTCCACAAAATGGATTTGCCTTTTGCCGGGACAGGCCAGCAGTGATGGAGGGAGATTGAGTGGGGCCCAGATGTTGCCTCTTGACAAATGAATGTCGAGCATGACGGTAACATTTTAAAATGTTTCACTTTTCGTTTGTTCTTGTTTTGTTTGTACTCCATCTCGAGCTTTTCATTCCACGTCCATGTGAGTGTGTGTGTGTGTGCCCGTACGTGTCTTCCCTGGGAAAACAAAAAGCGAAGGAGCTTGTGCACTCAGCTTGAAAATGTTTCTGAAAATTTAAGGAATTGTGCAACATTGAAGGTTGGCTTCAAACTTTATGTTTAACTTGCAAACTCGTGATTTCAATTAGGGAAAAGTTTTTCATTTTCATTTCATCTGGAGTTTAGCCAGGTTGTAATTATGCAATTCGATTTAGGGAAGTTGTCTTCTTTAAATTCATCTCTTGAATACTAATTTTATAAACTTAAACTAGGAAGCAAGTCTCAATTTTACTCACCGTTTGTCCATTGCAGTTATCCATTCCATTGCCATTGTCGGTGTTTTTGATTTTTTATGTCGCGTCGCTTTGCAATTAATTTGAATTATTTAACGCACACTTTTAACATTCCATAAATTCCGAATCCAAATGAACTTTCAACACAAATCGAAGCGGAGGGTTGGTTCAAACTTTTCGAAATTATTGCCGCATTGCGGGGCAGAAAAGCGAAATCAAAACAGCGGAAAACCTGCGTCCTCTGGCAGTCTGTTTGCCCGTTTGCGTCACCTGAACTCGCGTAGTTGCCGTCAATCAGCGATTCCCTTTGAGAGTGACTTCTCCGGATTCTGGGTTTAGCATTTCAGCATTTCACTCGAAATCCGCTTTTGGCAGCGACCGAGTTTCAAGCGAAGGGTAAACGAAAGTAACTTGTTGATTAAGCGAAAGTTGCCGAATAGATTTTAATTCGTTGCTGCAAAGTTAAATTGGGTAAATGTGGAACAGAATTTGCTTTGGCTTTAACCAACTAGTACAAAGTAGGTGTAGGCGGCTAGCCCTGGGCTTCGAGGGAATTCCAGCATAATTCAGTTGGAATGCCAACAGCAGATGTAAAAGTTTTCCTCTTTTTCTCATGTATTCTTTCTGCTAAAAACTAATGTGGATTGTTATTGTTCGACTTGCCAAAAAGGGTTCTTCTTCGGCGTCTCCCCCCTGTCCGTCGTGTGTGTTGCCAACTGCCGACAGCTGCCCAGAAGGCCCTAATGCAAGGGTGTGTGTGTGCGAGGGTTTGCGGCTATATGTATGTGTCGTCCCCCAACAAAAGCAAATGTTATGAATAAGCTTTGATGCGAGCTGCGAGGCCGGGAACGGACCAACAAACTGTCGGGGAACTAATCTAACAATAGTTTTGCCAGATAACAATAGATTCCTCCTCACGCACCCACTCTGCGTATACGTAATGCGCTGCGAATAGGCAAAATGATTTCCCAGATCGCGATCCGTCCTGCGTCCTACTCCGAACCGGACTCGGACGAACTGTGTGTTGTTTACTCAGTCGCTGCATTATCCTTATCTACGAGTATATAATGGCTGCGCATTTTATTTCTGCGTCAATGGAAAAAACATAATTTATACCGCACCAGCAGCAACGCAGGTGCACGGCAATGCAGGGTCACTTGGCTGCATGGAGAATAATTACACAAGTTGATGGCTGGTACCGCGACGGTGAGAGCCATCAACTCGCATATGAATAATTAAGTATACGCCACCTTGGCCGGCAGAGGCGCCCCGGCGTATGCCACACTTTCTGACGTGTCGCTAGCTACACGTAAATGGAAAGAGCGTCGGAGCGATAAGATGGATATTGTCGATGTTCTGCGTGGGCCGATGCGATAAGAGCCCCCTTATCGGACGTGTTCCGCAAATGGCCGCCCTCAGTTTCCGGCAAAGGGTTGCGGCGGGGCCGGGGCTGCCAGCGAAGTGCAATTAGTGTCCGGATTGGAGTTGGGCAAGTTTTCGAATCGCTCAGGAAACAGATGTTTCATGTAATTTTCACTTTAGGGTTTCAAACTTGCTTTTTAATTAACGCCTCCGACCGCAAGCCAAACTTTGTGCCACAGCAAATGTGACTCAACTTTCGGCAGCAGGCGAACCTCAGCCGAGCCATTTAACTTGGTCATTGTGCGAGCAATTAGAATGAATAAAACACTTACGCATCCTCCTAGCGAAGCAGAGGATTGTGGTGGACAACAAGGGGTCTGTGGAGTTCGAATCAAAGAAAATGGGATCTTTCTAGACCTGAGAAGTCCTAGATCTCACCACAAATCAATCATGAAACGCGAGTTTTGAACAAAGCTTGAGCAATCAATCGCGAGACACTAAACTTCAAAAGGGACCGAAACGAAGATATTGAAAATAAATGATTTCCAAAATCGTCTTCAGGCACTGTGTATATACAGTTTCTGAGTTAACATCTCAGTTCCGAACTTCCGCTGAGGCGCTCGCACGTCCGGTTCGTTTGGTAGTCGCGTCGCAACTGTTTTTGGCCAATATCCGACGAGGCGACGAGCGATGGCCGCTCTTCACCATGCTCCTGTCCTGCGCCTAACAGGTGAGTTTCCGGGAAGCGGACGGGGTGCGTGGTAGGTTTTCCCAGCTCCGCTCGGCTCTGTTGTGAGAATTGTTGGGAATTACTCATTGCGTTGACTGCAGTGTTGACGGCTGCGGTGCGGTATTTTTGGCCTTGTTGTCATCCCCGCCTGCTCCACCTCCCAGCTCCTCTGTTTTGGCGCGTTTTTTAGCAACAAGTTTGACAGTCCTCATTGAACAGTGGTTACAGAGCTTCAATGTTCGTCTCCTATGAGAGATGTAAGAAAATATTTATTTATCGATACCATATCAATATGTTTCACTATATGCGATATAACGATACCTCGAGCTAGCTAAGTTCCTGCGATGAGTTGAATTTCAGTTTGTTATAATGGAATGATTATAAAATATTTTTATTTTTTATGTGATTAAAATATTGTTGGTTAAACATTTTTAAATAAATGTAATATCATTTTTCAATAGGACAAAGTAATGACTAGTACTTGTAAATAAGTAACATTTTCATGTATTAAATTAGGATTCTCTGAAGATATTTAACAGGATGGCGGGTTTTCTTTTTTCTCTGTGATATATCTGCAAAAACTGCATATGATATAACGGATTAATTTCCGAATATAACATTTTGTAAGACATATATTTTATAGATATTCAGCAGGCAATAAACAAACCCATTAAAAAATAGATATCTATTCTTACATTAATAATGTTTGTATTTTATTATTATATGCGATATTTTTCGATATATACAAATTTTGATATATCAAACCGCACCATATTTTCGAGCGTTATATTTTTTCTTTCGATATGCGTACAGTCATACTCCTATGGTATAATTTTTTATTGCAAATCTTAGCTTTATAAAACAATTAAATACAAATAAACAAAAAAATCTTTATGGGCTTTAAAGAATCGATATGTATACATTAAAATTGCAACATGTTTAAGATTAATATAATTTAATTAGTTTGCTCGCAACTGATCGCAAATTAATGAGGCCTATTTTAAGAAAATAAACATGGCCCACTCAACATGTTGCCGCAGCTTGTGTTGCGCTCTCCTCATGGGAGTTTGGCAACAAACTGTTGAGCATATTTTGGTGAGTCGCCGCAGTTGCCCAGCACTTCAACAGGCAAGTGGCCGTC
This sequence comes from Drosophila birchii, assembly GCA_035046345.1. Lineage (NCBI taxonomy): Eukaryota > Metazoa > Arthropoda > Insecta > Diptera > Drosophilidae > Drosophila > Drosophila birchii. The sequence goes on along the minus strand of JAWNOA010000069.1, from coordinate 20,219,971 downwards.
CGACCGGCGGTCCGACCGACAGACCACCCACCTCCCCCTGGAGCGTGCTCCATCACACACTTGCCCGAAATTGCACATGAAATGGAATCGCAATGCGAAACAATCAACGTGTCAATTAAATAATGCAAGCCGCCAACGAAGACGACGGCACTGACAACAACAGCTACAAATGGGAATTTGGACAGTTGGACATCGGGACATTTGGACAGGTGGACACTCGCTGATGGTTGTCACTACAAGCGAATGAATTAAGCGATTCATCCGTGTGAGCAGCGCCCGGAAAAGGTGCAAAAATGCAAAGCTTCCTTTTGTCCTCCGTCCGTGTTTCGCACTTTTTCCGGGATCCTCCGTTCGATGCCGGTGTTGTGGTCGCTGCCACAATATTTACGGCACTCTCGAGTGCCTTTATTTCCGCATGAATCATTCCCAGTTTCAGTTCCAGCACCGACGCCTGCCCACGACGCGTATAAATTCTTTGCTTCTCCTTTTGCACTTGGTGCACTGCAAGAAAAACGCTCACAAATTCAGTTTGGTAGCACAATTTAGACTCAATTTGAAGGGTTTTAAAACCGCAGGAGATTTCTCAGTACACACGTAAATTTCCTGTTTAATTTTTACAGATTGGACTTTAACATTTTAGCGATTGAATTTTACTTAATTTTCTAAAACACCAATTTTATATAGTACCATTATGAATAATACAGAATTAGGATTTTAAGCCAATACCGATTTTTGCGGCATTCCTTTTTCTCAACTAACACACAGAATATTTGATATTTTTTCGATGAAAAGAATATCTGTAATTATATATATTTGTAATTGTTCTTGCCTTTACGAATAAGGGCTATATTTTGATAGATGCCATGGCTTATATATTAATTATAAGATCATATTTATCAAGGATTTTTCTGTGTGTCTTATACTTCTGCTTCTTACCACAGACACCAGTGCCTGTAGCATTTTTTATGAGCTCCCCCATGTCGGCAGGACCATCATAGACATTTTTTCGGGCCGTCCATTCGGCAATGAAATTCCTGGAATTTTACGGCCGCTTTGCCTGTTGAATTTGTCATCGCAGGCTGACGGCAGGCGTATATTCCATCAGCTGCCAGACACGACGCCCGTCGGTAATTATGATAAATGCGTTCTTAATACACTCCGCCGGTGGGCACCAACTGGCGTTAAAGACTTCGACGCGGGGGCTTTCTTGGGCGAGCTTAATGCATTTCCAGTCCATTGTCAGCGCATTGCGGCACCTGTACTAATGGCGCTTCCTGTCTTCCTGTCTTGGCCATTAGCAGAAAATGCTGTTGCACACTGATCGACCTGTCCTTCTTCAGAGTTAGCCCGAACATGAGTCAGTCTGGGGAACCGGCCGAAGCTGCTGGAACGTGTTTATGGCCTGATTGCACTAGCCCCCACCTGGTGATGTCATTACCTGTGTCATGTGTGTGTGTGGGCGTGTGCGGGAAGGGGCAAGTCGTTACACTGCTTCTTAGTTGCATTAATGCTTATTCAATCAACGTTTAACACAAATTGCCTATTAAAGCTGCCCCGAGTTCCACGCTGCGCGCGCGTTGCCCATGCAAATGCGTGTGTATTATGGCCAGGTAATTTGATTAGCTGATAAACGAGGTAACACAAACGCTTAAGCAGGTAAACCAGGGCTCTGCGCGACTTTAGCCATGTTATGACTGGCTAATAAGGTGCTCGCACATGCCGTGGGGCTTAAATAGTTTCCCTGTTTCCGTCTACAAGGCCTTGTAAGGGTTTTGGGAGCGGCATAAAGTGTAGCATACATTTTAGCGGTAGCTCAAGTTGCCCTTTGTGCTGCGTCACTGGGAAAATAGCTGGCTGGCCGTGTGTCCTTCGGGACTTCTGGGTATCCGTGTTCAATAACTGTTTCTATATAACTAAACCAATTAAATACAATTTGTGCGCACTTAAAGCTTTTACGACTGCTGACGGGAAAGTGATTTCACTTAGTTTCAAACGTTTTCATCTTTTTAAATGAAAACGAAAGGTAGTTGTTTATTAATAAAATAGTGCAATATACTATAGACAAAAATGAAAAGGATATTATCATAATAAACTCAATATATTTTAAGTAAACATCTCAAACTTGACTCCTTTATTTTACTATTCCTTTTGTGCTCGTCTAGTTCCCCCCAACGACACATAAATCACAGAAGAACTTAGGTAGTGCTTCTACCAAAGTACTCTTTATTTGCCATCTAAATTCGCTGTCAATATCCGCCATCCGTCGTTCGCCAAATCCCTGGCAATTCAAAAGTTAATAGACGTAATGGTGTCTCTGTCATTTGCATTCAACCAAAAACTTGATTATCCGCGCGATTTACGGAGCGCAATTGCGGAAGGTGCAGGGCAGGGGCGAGCTGTGCTGGGTGCTTAATGAGCTCAGCGAAATGTGTGCTTAAAATTAACTTTTAGCCGGCTACACAAACTGCCGCACAGACTGCGTCTGTCGCACTGCAAACTGTCCTGCCGCTCCGGTCGCTGTGGCAGCTGTTGCTCAGCCAGACATCCTCGCAGCTCGTACTCGTAATTACGCATACATTTCGGGGGCTGGCAGCAGAAGGGTTTCTCGGCTGGCCGAGACTCTGCTTTAATAATTAAGTCTCTTGAAAATCAAGACATCGTGTCGGGCAACCAGAGTCCCAGCGTAAACACAAGTGGAGTGGGAGACAGGCGAAGGACATGAAAATGGACGAGGACATCGCCACCGTCCTGGCTATGTTGTCATCTGCAGGCAAGTGTCCTGCGAATGCAGCCCCGCAGAGAGGAAATTTCGTGCGACTAAAAAACTAATTTCCCGCTTTGTTGAACATAATTTTATGCAATTGTTTTCAGATTGAATTGCTGAGTGGAAAGTGCTCCGGCAGACAGCAAACGAACCCGCATGATGCGTGCCACTTGGCCATGGCCGGAAGGATTTGCATTTGTTTCCAGCTTGTCGACTGCGTCTCCGGGTGGCGGAAGCAATTCAATGTCAGCAACGCATACGAAGTGCACAATTAATCGATTTTGCTGCGGCTTTCACTGCGCTTTTATGCGATTCCTGGCACAATTAAATTTCTCATTATTCGCTGTCAGACGGCGCCACATGGCGGTTGCTTGATGTCCAATAAGGACTTTAATCGCCCGATAATTCGATTAATTAATGGCCTGGCGGCGGGCTGGCAACGAAAATCCATTAAAATGGGGGAAACCCCTCCGAAACGCACACCTGACTCTCGCAGTCGCCACCTTGAGGTGGCAAGTTCAATGGCGGTCGCTTCCGAGCCCTAATGGGTTCTTCGACTGGGAGCTAACCGAATCGCATCACACGGAGTCGGGTGCATTGAACGGGGGCACCATCTGCCATATCCGTCGGCTGCTGACATTGGGGCGAATGGAAAAAACGGAATTGGAAAACCGAAACCAATTTACATTTTGTTTACCTTTTTGCCTGCACACCTCCATAGCTACCGTGTCTGTTTCTGATAGTGATGAGAAGTATCTAGGCGGTACTTATAGGACCTATGTAGAACCTAGATAAAATTTTGGTTTAAACTTTAAAGTATTGAAAACTTGAATTGTTAAATTGTTAATGTAATTTATATTGTAGTAAAGAGATAAAGCATAGAAATGTCTCACAATACAAAAATTATTAGAAATTAAATTTAATGCCTCTAAATATATTTTATCTGACAATAATGTAAAAAGTTTTTTTTTTATTCGATTATTTATATTTATTTGTATCCTGTAAAACTGTATTTTTTTTCACTTTAGCAATAATAAAAAATATACAAATTCTTTGACATGTACCTTATATGGTTATCTGGATTAAGGTATTAAAAATCTGAAAATTGTTATATGTAAATTGAAATAATATATTGTAATGAATATTGTAATGAGATAGTAAAAACTAAGGAATGACTCAAGAAGGAGAAACCAAAAAGAACTACATGAAAATCTGTCTCTTATTGGAATAAATGATGTACTTAGTACAACTTCTTTCTGAGATGAACTCATAACTCATTTGTTTATTAACAATCATTATTTTATATCTACTTCCTTTCTTACAAAACATATCATTAATTGTCTTACTATTAATGATATGTTTGGTAAGAAATTAAGTATATAAACAAGTAGATATTTGACCGAAAAACTTCTCAACAAGTACCTTTCCTGGTTAACTGAACCTGGGCCACCACTAGCTCTCGGCCACCCTCTACTGGCTTTGACTGGCTGGAATTTATCGCTTAACTCGACACAGCAGCGGAATGGGTGAGTGGGTAATGGGCATGGGAATGGAAATGGGATAGAAAAGGGCGTTGGAACTGAGTGTGTAAGTTTTAATTTTATTTTCTCACTTCATTTGGAGGGTTTTGCTTTGGCTTTCGCCTTCGTCTTTTGTTAAGCAAGTACAACACTTTACATACATTTGCATAAGCGCTCCGGCAGTTTAAGCAACCTGTCCGGGTAAGTTAATAAACGGCTTCGGCCGTCCTGGTTAGCAGGATTCGCTGATTCGCTGAGCATGGGAGGATGAGCGAGGAGGCGCTGCCATTAAAGCCATCTCGTAGAATGTTGAAGGTGGCGTGCTCTTCTGGGCTCTCCGGGTTTTATGGGACCAAAATCTGATTGCGAATGGGCGTCCAGGTGTGACGGCGATGCCTGTCAGGCGTCTGATTATTTGTAGCTTATTGCGCTAATGCGACGCTTATCGCATGAAAATCGCATTAACATCATTTCGTGCTGGAACGGGGACGCCTACGCGGCCCGGACTTCCTTCTTGGACCCGCCGCCAAGGCTGTTTGATTAGCCAGGACCCTTGCCCATAAGCAAACACTGTGCAAATATCGCATTTGCTTGCTGGCCTTGTGTGTGGCTTGTTGTGTTTGGTGTGTGGTACGCGTTGTTTGCTTATTTAATCAAGGCAGGCCGGCGGCCATTAAAAGTACAAATATTGGCCTGGACTAGGAGTTGTTTGTCCTGGCCAAATACGCAGTATGTCCAAGGTTGACTGGCGAACTGTTATCTCTGAACCACTGGCAGCTCACTTATTTATGAGTGTTTCATTGGGAGCAATGCAAATTGGTTTGAATTATTCACGCCCAAGCAATGAATTTAATAATTAACGCTTTGAGAAGATATTGTTTTAAGCAGAAACAGGTCTCATTTTATGTTCACAATAATATCGATATCTGATATCCATCACTATCTACAACGTATTAGCTTGTAAGCTTTTTCCTGGCGCCGATTCCGAGTGTCCTTGGACATTAAAGTCTTGCCTCATTCGGTTTGTGGACTGTCAACGGGCGACGCGTCGCGACGACTTCATTTATGCTGCTCGTGCTTCCGCACAACAACAACAATTAAAGCCACAACATCAGCAACAGGAGCAATAATGGCAGGCTCTGGCTACGTGCTGCCATCCGAGATATCCGAGATACCGTCCTGTGCGTGCCTCGAGGACCAGAAAAAGAAGAAAACTACAACAATGGAGCGCCTCTCGAACTGTCGCGTTTGATGCGCTTTTGATAACTTGTTTGAGTTGACATCTTCTTGTTGCTGCTGCTGCTGTCACCGGGCCCGTCGCCATCAGGTTGATAAATAGTTTCGCAGCTGCGCGGCTATCCCATACCTTTCTTGAATTACAAGGACCCTTGAGTTGATTTAAATTAAAGTGCGTCTGCCAACAATTTCCCGCTTGGCTATGCAACTAAGACTCCGTTTGGACGGCCTGAGGCAAAAATGTTTTGCATTTCCATCGTCTTATTTTGCTGCCAGGTGTTCGAATTCTCAGGCTTGACTGCCTCTGGTTTTTATTTTCCGGCGCAGCTTTAAAATTTGCCCGCATTTGAGAGTAAATAAAGCGGAAACCTAAAAGTTAAGCCCCAAAAAAAGATGCCCATTTCCTAAAACAGAAAACCCTGAAGCTTTGAATATGTTTATTAGTTTTCAAAGAAATTTCATTGATGGGAATGAACAAAGGAACTAAGAGAAGCAGATATTTATTTTTGTATACAATATTAGAAGCTAATTGAATTGTTTTTATAATAATGAACCTAATAGATATTAAATAAACCCAAGCTGGTAATTAATGTCCAAGCCTCGTAGATTACCGGGGCGTATACGTAATATTTTTATCAATTTCGGTCAATCGAAGTCAATTTTCATCGATTCTCGGGTCCTTTTCAATGGCATATTGGGTGTCAAGTGTATAACGAGCGCCTATCGATGTTTACGGCGAGGATTTGTCCATAAATAATTCATTGAAACATGTAACAAAAGTGCGTCAAGTGGTCGCACGCACACGGGCACAAGTGGAGGTCCTTGTGGCATCCGCGCAGCAGTATTGGATTACATGGGGAGGTAGACGCGTCTGTCGGAGTGGGTGTCTATTTTTTATGGCACCCCGGGGAAATGACGTACTATGAATGCCAGTTTAATACACAAAACTTTGACAATATTGTCGCACAGTTAACACGGACACATATACACTCGCCAATCGCCCCTCAAGCCCCCTGCGTTCCACTAACACCAGAACGACAGAGCAACAGACTTGTAGCCAGACAAATGTGCGAATAAAATTGCTATTTTCGTGCCGCTTGCGTCTATTGTTAGCCAAGTTACTCGTATTCAATACGCACACACGCCCACGTCGCGTCGGCAGGGGAACGAATGGCAAATAAACGGTTGTTATATCAGCAAATCGATCATTTTTCCGCAGTAAAGCTGAAACCATTGAGTGAGTGGCTGAAGTTCGGCCGAGCCAGCAGGGCATTAAGATTTAAAGCAAAGCAATGCGGTGTGTGTATCTGTCGCGGGCCTGCGTCATGCTGAAAATGGCACAGGCAAATAATGTGGGCAGCAAGGGGGAAGGGGAATTGGACGGGCTGGGGCGAGACATTTATCAAGTGGATCCCATTCCTGCTCATAAGCCATTCCTTAGCGGCCTGCTTCTGGCCAGTTTGCTTGGCCCTAAAAAGTAGGCAACAGTTGAGCGACAAGCTCCTTGGCCATGCTTGATTAATTGCTCGGCGTCCGCCGTCATTTGCATGCATTAGCAGCACTTAAATTGAAATCAAAACAATTCACAGACGGCACTGAGAGAAAATGCATAGCAGAAACCATATTTACTATAAGTCTGGCAGTTATTGTAGGCTTTTGTATCAATATTTTAGCAAACCTCATGAAAGATATCCGGTTATTTCAAATGTTATAATGCTCATAGATCAGGGTTGCTCAATGATATCGTCATTATGGCAGTGCGTTCACTAACACAGACACAAGATAACTGCACATTATTAATTAACGGCGCTTTTGTGTTGGTGCGCAAGCTGTGCAAGAGAGTAAATAAAATCAGTTTTAAATTAATTTATTTTTGGTATAGTTTATTTTTTATTGTTTACATTTGGTTTAAGTAATTTTAGTGTGTATGATTATTTTAACTGGGCTTCCAAATTCATATTATTTAACCGATTTCGATAATTATTTTTTGTTAATCTTAACGGTAGAAAAACCACTACGAGTGGTCCATCACGAAATAAATCAAACTCCAAACAGGTCAAAGATTGAATAGCAGTGCACGTACTCGAGAAGAAAAACAAAAACAAAATACATTGCGGTCAGCGAAGCGTGACGATTCGGAAAGAGATGGAATGGCAGAAAGATTGCAAAAATTTGTTATTGTTTCGCATGCAAATCGAAGCCCATATGCACTTGTGCATATGGGCGCACTTGCCATAAGCACGATGGAACAATTACAAAAACAAAAGAACACTTTAGTGTATAGGCGTGAGCATCCCTGTTCTAGATAGTGCACACTGGATCTAGGAAGCTAAATTATCTGCAATGATATTCATATATTCACTACTATATATCAAAACGCAGTAGGTAATTCCCATTATTAATTAATAAGTTTAATTAATTTAGCATAAGCTAGAATTAAATACAATTAGTTGTAATGTTTATTCAAAATTATGTAAATTTATATATTTGTTTTTATGACTAATGGACTCATTAACAAGTTGTCTCTATTTAAATCATTATCTATAAAAAAAATACATAAAGAAACACAGATTAAACCTTTTTTGGTCTCAGTGCATAGAAGATAAATCTACAGCCTTCTGTTATGACCTCACTTTCTGCCGAATAAAAGGAAAGTACACAAATAAAATCCCTGGCTCGGCTCCCTCTCTCCTTGAGCGGTTTTATTTAAGTTTCGCGCTCATTGTTTTTATTTGCCTTTAATAGGCGGACGAGGAGTTGTGGGCGGCTGAATGGGTGGATGATGGCGTCCCACGACGGCAGGCAACTTTAGTGGCTGCCCGTGTTTGCTTTAACATTGAAAAAGTTTTTTCTCCCGCTTTCTTTGGAGGCAGCGACTCATAAAGCAAGCCGAACCGCGGGCTTTCCTACCTCCTAGGTGAGAATGAGACGATGTGGTGGTGGGGGAAAAGTCCGGAAAAGTTTTCCCACCAACAAAAGGTCACTAAACAATTGACAAAGTCGCTGTGCTGCTGTCTCGGGTTCAGCAAACGCCATTTAAAAAGTTTTACATAATAGTTGGACCAGGCACTTGTCAAGTGCCAGTAAATGAAACATTTGCCAAGGAAACTTACATATATATTGCTTTTAATTTCCTACAAAAGATTCGCTTTTAAGCTAAAATTGAGTATTAACAGTTTTCCAAAGATGATTAGTCATCCGCTGTGGAATCAATCAAACGAAAGCATTATATCGAATAATTGTTGAAAACCAAAATTCTAATATTTTTATTTTTTAATTGTGTGTAAACTTCAGTTTCGAGTTAGTGTGAATTTAAGTGCAAAACTTATAAACCCCAATTTTCGGTATAAATTCGATTACAAAAACTTTGGTTTTAATGGTACATCCTTGTTAAGGACTTTGACATTTTGGGTAGTAAAGTATATTTTTATAATTACTTTCTTTTTTTTTATTAACATCTAAAAGATTTGATCATTACGCCATATTAATATTACACTGAAAATCGAAAACAAATTTATGTTAATAAGTAATTTCAATAAAATGATTACTAACCTCATAAGAATTATAATATAATTATCAGTGAATACAATTGATAGGTTAACATTTAGATAAATCATTATAAAGATAGTCCAAAAGTTCGTATCCCAGAGAAAATTCCAATTTTATATTATAACTCTAGATCGCCTCAAAAGAGCAAGGATAATATCAGAGGAAGAGTTTATAAAACATTGTGATAGATCACATGGTCTTCTGTCCATTTCGTTTGTTTGTTTTCACCTTATTTTTACTACCATATTAATTTGGACCATTTAAAAACAAATGTTTATAAAGTTTTAGGAAATGAACAATAATATCCGTTGGACCTTATTTGGTTTCCGAACCCAATTTCTTGGTGTTGGTTCACAATTTAAGGATTTAGCATTTCTACTGGTTTGCTGCTCGACTAAATAAAAAAAGCTTTTATGCTTTGGGCTATATCTTAAATATTTTATCTTCTAGTCAACAGTGAATAATTAACATATTATTTAGACCAATGAAGCTAAAAAATTGGGCACGACTATAAATTCTATTGTTAATTCATGTGGTCAATTTTAGTACGTTTTTATTTTTAACCATTAGTGCAACGCCGGTCACACTGCAGCCAGTTCGTACAAAACTTTTTTGTACGCCAAATAAACGGAAATTGTTCTTAACAAATCGATAATTGCAAACGCAGTGCCGTTTCAATTGCAGCAGGACGTCAAAAATGTTGGTCAACGAAGCTAGACAACTTCTGAGCCGCGTCGGCTCCGTGGCTGCACGTCACCAGGTGAGCGGAGGACGAGACGATCCACGGGTTATGGCCAGAATGTTCGGGGTGGGGGCGTGTGTTGTGCGGCTTTTTGGCCAGTCCAATTATATAAGGTGGAAAACGGGGTGCGGGAGAGATGTACGATCTACGAACACTCCGGCAAGCAAGTCGTAATTGGGGAAATTGCCAACTACGTTCGCTGTTATGTAAACGATTTTGCATTGGTTGTCGGTGAAAATTGCCGTGACGTGACTGCATTCACTGGTTTAACAACATTCTCCTCATCTCCCCTCCAGCTGCGAGCTATCAGCAATGGCACCGCACAGCTGGAGCAGCAGGCGCAGCCCAAGGAGGCCAAGGAGCCACAGGTGAAGAAGTTTGAGATCTACCGCTGGAACCCGGACAACGCCGGCGAGAAGCCCTACATGCAGACCTACGAGGTGGATCTGCGCGAGTGCGGACCCATGGTGCTGGACGCCCTCATCAAGATCAAGAACGAGCTTGATCCCACGCTCACCTTCCGACGCTCGTGCCGCGAGGGAATCTGTGGCTCCTGCGCCATGAACATCGGCGGAACCAACACCTTAGCCTGTATCAGCAAGATCGACACCAACACCTCCAAGTCGCTCAAGGTGTACCCGCTGCCGCACATGTATGTGGTGCGCGACCTGGTGCCGGACATGAACAACTTTTACGAGCAGTATCGCAACATCCAGCCCTGGCTGCAGCGCAAGTGAGTCCTGGTCCCTCTCGTTTGCCTAACTCTTGGTAATCCGTTCACCCTTTCAGGAACGAGGCCAGCGAGCAGAAGGGCAAGGCCCAGTATCTGCAGTCCGTTGAGGACCGTTCCAAGCTGGACGGCCTGTACGAGTGCATCCTGTGCGCCTGCTGCTCCACCTCGTGCCCCTCGTACTGGTGGAACGCCGAGAAGTACCTTGGCCCCGCCGTGCTTATGCAGGCCTACCGCTGGATCATCGACTCTCGCGACGAGAACGCCGCTGAGCGCCTGGGCAAGCTAAAGGACCCCTTCAGCGTCTACCGGTGCCACACCATCATGAACTGCACGCGCACGTGCCCCAAGGGCTTGAATCCCGGTCGTGCTATTGCCGAGATCAAGAAGCTGCTTTCGGGCCTGGCTTCCAAGCCAGCGCCCAAGTTGGAGACAGCGGCACTGCACAAGTAGATGTTTCCCGCTCTGCTCCCCAGTTCGTGCTTTCGCCCCTTTCTTCTTTAGCAGTTGCCACGCGTCCGCAAACCTGTAGAAAGGAATGACAGCTCCAGTGCTAGAACTCCAGGAACCTTGCTTACTATGTTTTAGTTTATTTAAGCCTAAAGTAAACGACACTTGTTATTACAGTTTGTAAAGGGAACGATGTGTGACGCGAGAATAAATAACTAATTGTGTATCCATCAGCTGGCGGTTTTTGCATCCGATTCAGGCGACTGTGGGCGAGGTCTCGTCATTCATCTGGATGTCGTCAGCGGAGTAGAAATCCTGGGTCACGGGAATGACACGGTCGTTTGTTTCATCGTCCTCTTCGTCGTGGCTGTCGGTGTCCTCGCTGTCATCATTAGCTGCAGGAGAAAAATTTTTAGGATGCTTAACTGATGGTGGACTGTCTCCCACTCACCATCCTCGTCGTCGGTCTCTATTCCTGGAATTGTGAGCATCTTGCCCAGGGGCTGTAGGTCTGTGCCGGCTGTTTTAAGGGACTCCCGCTGCAGAAATTGCACAATTAGGGCAAGGAAATAAAAATCGAGACCTGAAAATACTTACCCAGTTGCTGCGTTCATCCTCGTAGCGCCGGGTCTGGGCTTCCTCGCTGACGGAAGCCGGAGCCATGTCCAGCCAGTAGCGATTCGCCACGGAGACTTTTAACGTGGGAAAAAAGGGAATCATGGACATTTTACTGCGTCCTTGTAGGTCGAGTCTGTGGTTTGTAATCTTTTGTTGTTATTTTCCCGGACGCCTACACCGCGATCTGGCAACACTACCATTGACGGTGAAAAAGAATACCAAAAGAAGCAGAGGCGTCCGCAGGGGATACGTTTTTAAGCTGTCCCATCCGCCCACACAGTTTAGATTTGCATCTTAAGTCAATCGCCTATTTCTTTCTACTTCTCCGACATATCGCCTATATCTTTCTACTTCTCCAACATTATTCTGTAAACACATTAAATATGCGCATATAAATATATATATGTGTTAATTGACATGTATGTCCATATGTTTACACTAAATGGAAGTGTCCCCTTTTCCACACCTTTCAATAAGAGCACACAGTACTTATGCAAAATTGTTTAATTATAATAGCTATAAAAAAAGACAATCACTAGGTATAATGCATTGCCCGCGAATATTCACTGGTAGTACAGCTCCAGATTCATGCCGTCGTGGATTTCATCTGCAAGAATGAAAAGTTAGTTATTGGGCTTATAGATAGATTGATAGATTGACATCAGGCGTACAGTCGGATAGGCGAATGGGATCCTTGTAGATCGTGTACCACTTTTTCAGGACTATCTTTTCGTGTTTGGTGCCCGTTTGTGCCGCAATGAGTTTCTTCAGGTCGCCAATGGTGTCGTCTGGGTTGCACTTGACGCGCACCTGTCAAATACAAAAGCTTTTTAGCCAGATACTATGCGTACTGAACTAACTTACCTTCTTGCCCAGGCGATCGTTGCACGTTATTTCAATCATATTTTAGGATTTAGTTGCGATTTCTGAAAATTCTTGTTTTTGTCGTACCGATGTGGCCGGATCTGTTTAATGTGTTTATATTCGTGAAGTATGGTCACACCGAATTTTTTTTCTGTAGTGGAACTTCGATATTTTTACACTTTTTGTCTCTGGTATCACTATTTTGGTATTTTCATTTTGGAAAGACGTGATTTTCGTCGCGCCAGAGGAGGCTATTTTTAAAACCGCAGCGGCGCCCGCTACCAAGCCACACACTGTGCTAAACTAAGCCGAAAGAATTCTGCAAGTGCGGCGCGTCCTGAAAAAGTACAAAGTATGTGAATAAATTATATGCGAACTGCCCGAAGCAGTTTCCATTGCTCAATCGAGGTTGTGGTGCTTGTGTGTGTGTGTGTGCGTGCTTCATTTTTTACAGCTAAGCTAGCCGCTGCCGGCGCCGACGCCGACTTCTGTGACGCAGCTGCGGAAAACTTGTTTGGGTTTTCATTTCACCGAAATACCTAATGTCTGCGCCCGTGTTGCGAACCCATTTTGGGCAGTTTGTGTACATATATATTGATTATCGTTCGCTGTTTGTGTTTGGCGTGGCCGCCGAAGCACCCTGTGCCGTCGCCTCCCCACCCCTCGCGTCGCTTCCAGCGTTTCCCACCCGAGGAACTAACAACTCGGTAGCACTCCACGCCACGGTCACTGGCAAGCAATTCGCGAGCCGAATACGCCTGCGCCTATTTTTAGAAACGTCTTTCTGGCCTGCCTGAATGCCTGCCTGCCTGCAGATTGCGGCTGCTGGCTCCCCATTGCATTCTAATTAAAAACCGGGCACTGCGCTCATTTCACTTCCACACGCATCGCGTTGCATAATGCGGCGTTATGCTCGATCCACTCCCCCCTCTGTGGGCTCACTCGAGCATTAAAGCAAAGATTACCCACAAGTGTGTCAATCGTTTCGACATTGCCCCTTTTGTGGGGACTGGAGTGGGTATGGGAATCCATTTTGGGCAGGCACACGAGTGTGTTCCAGCTGCCCAATTGTAAACAATCCACGCCCCGATCTCCATATGTTTACTTGAAGTTTGTAGCTGGCCGTGTTAATTATTTTTCTTTTCTTGCAGCCACCACCGAGCAACCCAACCTTTTGTGGGCCCCGGGACCAAGCGAGGAGGAGCAAGACAGAATGAGTGAAGAAACCTATCAGATAGAGACGCGGCGCCGGTCGCGATCGAAGACGCCGTTCCTCCGCTCGAGCTGCGATCATGAGAACTGCGAGCACGCCGGCGAGGAGGGCCATGTGCACCACCACGTCAAGAAGAAGTCCTTGGCGGCGCCCAATGTGCAGTGAGTACCTGGGAATCAAATCCAAATAGATCGGTCCATTTAAGGGGGAAGGGCAGTGCCATTTACATTGCTCATTTGAGCCGTCGCGAGGGTCGGTCGCGTCACAACCAAAGCAATAACCCCACCGCAGTCTCCGTCTGTTCGTATGGTGTATGTTGCTGCCATGACGTCACCTCCTTGTTATTCACACTCGCAGTGAATCTACATTTCGAATCGACGAAACGAAAACGAAGGCAAATCCACATACAGGGTGCGGCGACTCGGCGAGCTTCGTTCGCTTTTGGCGCGCAATTCAAGCGAGCGTCGTAGCCGTTCGTTCGCTTGATGACGACATTCGGCCGTCAGCTATTTGGTTTTCACGTTCTGGCCACGAAAATGAGCATGTTGGGGCGTCGGGCCAACAGCCAATAGCGTTGAAGGCCACCTGGCTTTATGAGCATATTTTTGTATTTTTGTTTTGATACGCTGTACTGTCGCAGTTAGTCCAGTTTGGGCGAGCACGTTATCAGGGGCTTACTCACTAACATTCAAATATTTCCGTTAAATCTCATGGAACTGCTATCTACATCCCAACATTGCAGAACGATAGTGGAGGAGCATGTGGTGGAGTCGAGCAGCACTAGGAAGAATACTCGGAGCAAGGCCTTCGCCCAGCTGACCTCGGACTATTCGAGCGACGACATGACACCGGAGGCCAAGCGCAAGCAGCAGGCCTCGACCACCACCACGGTCACGTCGATCTTCACAAAGCGCTCGGGCGGCGCCACATCTACGCCGCGGAACAGGAGCCAGCTGGAGACCACACAGAACACGCTGAACTCTGCCCAGGAGAAGCTGAACCAGTCGAACGGCAACCTCAGTTCCGGGAATGTCAGCGACTACCTGGCCTACATCGAGTATAGGGATGCCGGAGAGTACTGGAAGTACGTGCAATAACCTTAACATTCTCAGATCTTAGACTAATCCTTGGAAATCTTGCAGTAAAACCCCGAAGACGGACTACACCTACTCCGAGCTGTCTCCCCACCGCCGTCACCTGGCCCCAGGTGTTGTGGCTATGCCGAACATGTCGCGGCGGAGCCTGGGAAACCATGACGAGCGTGTCAATTACATGGTTCAGCAGAACCCCGAACAAGAGGAGTTCATTCGCCGCCGATATCAGGCGAAGTATACACATCAGGCCAACTACGACTCCGCCGACGAGCTGGACGCCACTTTTGGACAGCAGAAGCAGAGTTGGTGGCTGGTCCGTCTCATTCAGCTCGTCGTGAGCACCGTCACCACAGTGTGGACCCGTGTGACAAGCATCTCGGCCACAGAGACGAATGCATATCAGAACTACTATGCCAGACGCCAGCAAAGCCAGCAGCTCGGAATTCTCGGGAAGGTTGGACAAGCCGTGGCAGGCGGATTCTCGAATCTGTTACGTTATGTGTACCTTTTCATTGGATCGGTACTGAGTCTGGATACATGGCTGCTGCGGTCTTCGGACGCGGAAAACAAGTCAAAGAAGAGATTCCTAATTTTTCTCCTGATCCTGCTTCCCTTGCTGCTGCTGACCGGTGAGTATTTTGGCATGAAGAGCGATGTAAAGTCAAATATGTGTGAGCGTGCGCCCTGCTGACCTTGAATCTGACTAGCCACCAATGTCATGTGTCTAGTTCACCTCTGTGGGATTTATTTATACACTCGGCTGGCCGTTGACACTCGCCAGCGTCTGTAGAGTGGGTTTTGGCCACGTGATAACACGCATATTTCATTTTACGCTTGCCAGCTGCCAGCATCGAGCAATGCCTAATAAACTTCGCCTTTCCAGGTCTGTTCTATTACCTACACCCCAATGAAACTTTCCCACCCAAATCCTTTTCCGAATACACATTCACCCTACCTGAATTGCCCCAGATCAATGTAGGCGATTACCTAAACCAGGCCCAGTACGAGTCCCTGCGCTCGCAGGCTACCGAGCAGGCAGTACGTGTGCGAGACTGGGCCGACGACTACTTGTTATATCTGAAGACCATCGGCCAGAACGTGGTTAACAAGGGGCGTCAGATTTTTCAGGCCGACGATCAGGTTTACTATGAGCGTGTTTAGGGAGTATTTGCAATGGGGATTCTACCGTTTTGTTTACGAACTGCTGCAGCAGTTATTCATTTGATAGGATCTTGTTGAAAGAGCCGCTCTCGGTCTTCTTTCTTAATGAACAATTTTGAGTACAAATTAAAGCATTTGGTCCGCGTTTCGTCCGTCCGCTCTTCCCTTTGTATTATTTTTTTCGATACATTTTCCCTTAGGCGTAGGCACACACCGCATTTATCCCCTCATACTAACCCCACACAATTCCCAACAACAAAATGCAACATCACTGGCTGATGGAAGAAGGATAGAGCTCGCCGCTGTTCAATTTGCAGACTTTTTGTAATCCTTTGCGTATAATCAATTAGGGTGAACGCCCTAAGAAAGTCTTAACTGTTGTCAAACAACGTTTAATTTGTAACATGTTCACTGTTTGGCTTTGTCTATACAAAAAAATAAACTGCAAACGATTTCTTACAATACATGTTACGTACAAAGAATAGTTGGTTTTATTTGCCATTTTTGTTGGAAGTTCGCTAAATGGTAAGTAGAATGCAAAGCAAGCAATATTAGTTGGCCAGAATCGAACTCTATCCATCCTTCTGCATTTATGTTTGTTGGAATTGCCCCAAAGACAAGGTTCCCCTTACCTCGGTCCACTTGATATTCACATTTGTGGGGAACTGGAACTGGAAATGTAGAAGGATTGCCAACTAATAGTGCTTTGTTTCGCTCTCTTTCTGGCCAGGTTGGTCTTTGTTGCAGGAAAATCAAAGCCAAGGCTTCGAGTCCTTGCTGTCACTGCCTTTGACCCTTTGGGGCACTCTACAAGCACGTCTGCACTCTGGAGCATCCTGGAGTAATTGGATAAAGGATCGAGCTGTCGTGCAAGGTCATCAGGAGGTTGAGGCAGAGGCCATCAAGCTTAACATGGCCAGCATCAAGAAGGATATTCAGAAGGCTCTGACTGCGGAGGAATATGAAAACATTTTGAATCATGTCAACAGCTACGTGCAGCAGTTGGTCGATCTAAAGTTGCAGCAGCAGAAATCGGCAGAAAAGCAGCAGCAACTGTCAACGCAGCAAGTTCAGATTGTCGTTCAGCTAATACAGGATAACATGGAACAGTTTGCCCAGAAAACGAAGCTCAACGAACAGGATTTGTCTGATTTGGTTGCAAAACTGCGGCTAGAGTTAAGGCAGTCAGGAGTATGGGATTCTGCTGAGACAAAGCTGTCACCGGCCAATCTGGAGGAGATCACCAGACTGATCAAGGCAGAGGTTAGCCTACACGAGTCCCACTACACGCTGCAGCTGGAGAAAATTGATATTGAGGCGGTCCTGGCAAGAATCTTGGGTTCTCCAGAACTAGCCGATTTCGTAGATTCTCGAATTAATCTTCGCGTGGAGCAGCTAGAGGCGAAGGAGAGCTCTGGCTTCCATCCCGCTGAAATACAACTTGAGCATCTGAACAAGGAGATCGCCTTCATAAAGCTGGCCCTGTCCGATAAGCAGGCGGAAAACGCTGACTTGCACCAGTCTATAAGCAACTTAAAACTTGGCCAGGAGGACCTGCTGGAGCGCATACACCAGCATGAACTGGCCCAGGATCGGCGCTTTAGCGGGTTGCTGGCCGAAATCGAAACTAAGTTGGCGTCCTTGAATGACTCGCAGTTCGCTCTTCTCAACAAGCAAGTCAAGCTCTCCCTGGTCGAAATTCTGGGCTTCAAGCAGCAGTCTACCGCTGGCGGTGCCGCGAGCCAACTGGATGACATCGATCTGCAGAACTGGGTGCGCAGCATGTTTGTGGCCAAAGACTACCTGGAGCAGCAGCTGCTAGAGCTCAACAAGCGGACCAATAACAACATTCGCGACGAGATCGAGCGATCCAGCATCTTGCTTATGAACGACATCAGTCAGAGACTTAAACAGGAAATGCTGCTAGTGATGGAGGCCAAGCACAATGAGAGCACCAAGGAGCTGAAGGGTCACATACGCGAGGAGGAGGTGCGTCAGATTGTCAAAACAGTCCTGGCCATTTACGATGCGGACAAGACGGGCCTGGTAGACTTTGCCCTGGAGTCGGCCGGCGGACAAATTCTCTCCACGCGCTGCACCGAGAGCTACCAGACGAAATCGGCTCAGATATCGGTTTTCGGTATACCACTTTGGTATCCCACCAACACTCCACGGGTGGCCATTTCCCCCAACGTGCAGCCAGGCGAGTGCTGGGCCTTCCAGGGATTCCCAGGCTTTCTAGGCAAGTGTTGTGACGGTTGAGCACTTGAACTTATGAATATTAACAGCATTTCGATTCCCACAGTGCTGAAGCTTAATTCGCTGGTTTATGTCACCGGATTTACACTGGAACATATACCCAAAAGTCTTTCGCCTACTGGAAGGATAGACTCGGCTCCTCGCAACTTCACCGTTTGGGTATGTTTTTATGTACATTTTTATAGATTGATAATGGATTAATTGGATATTGCTTTCAGGGATTGGAACAGGAGAAGGACCAGGACCCCGTGCTGTTTGGCGAGTACGAGTTCGAGGACAATGGCGCCTCGCTGCAATACTTTGCCATTCAGAATCTGGACATAAAACGGCCATACGAGATAGTCGAGCTACGCATCGAAACCAACCACGGCCAACCCACCTACACATGTCTCTATCGGTTCAGAGTGCATGGTAAACCGCCAGCCTCATAGATCAGCCCTTGGGCAGTCCCTTTCGTGTGACCTAAGCACTATCAGGTGTACATAATGTCTGTGCCTTAAGAAGGAAACTCAACAATATGCATATTACTGCGAGAAGTAGATCGAATGAGCGCAGGCGAACTGTGTAAAAAGTAATGCTATACGTAGCGGTTAAGTGTTTGTACCATATCGTAGAATTGAAGTGCTTGTAGTCACTTTAGGTTACCTTGTATATAGTATAATAAGGGCCTTGTGTCCAGTGTCCACATATTGTCCTATATTATTTATTTTGATAAAGTTTGCCCTCTGAAATCTATCGTAGTTCCTTTAAGTCGCCTCCACTAACCTACGCTAACTTTATCGTGTTTGCCATTTAAAAAAAGCGTTTTGAACTAATTAGTCATATATATATAGATTGTCTGAGCCGTACGCTTGCTGCAATAGTGTGTAAGTTATTACCAAAGACATTGTAATAACAAGATGCTTAAAGCCTAAACATTTGAATTGCGATGGCATATGGCGTTACTCATCTTCTTATTAATAGGTCTTTGTTATTACTAAGTTCAAATGTTTAACCAACTAAACGGAAACCAAGCTGAAAGAACTCTGAAAATATGAAATAAAACTGAAGAAACTCATTGAATTACTACATTTTCGAATCGAATGAGACCAGAAAATATCTCAACCTTTCAGACCAATCCTACCCAACTTATGTGTACTCGTATACGTTCAATATATGTATTTCTAAAGAGTGAACCCAAAAATAGTTGTTAATTAAAACTGTACTTCTATTGTTATTTCTTGTAAACTTACTTATTTGCTATAGTTTGTTCATTAAGGCTTCATCCTATTTTTTTTACAATAAATGCGTTGCACGGAATAATGAAAACGTTTTCTGGCTTAAAAGGGAGGCAAAAAATAGCTGTCAAAGCCATGGCAAGTAATTAACCCTTCCTTTCCCGGCTGCCAGTAATTAGTCTTTTTTTACGGCAGCATAAAGATTAAACAGGGAATGTAAAAAGATCCAAATCTGTTGTTGCTAGTGGCAGTTGTCTCCGGGGAACAACTAGGAACTCCCTTTAAGTTAAAATCTCGGATTTAAGATTAAATCATATTTCTAGTTACATGAAGTGTTGAGAAAATTTGTGAAATAGTTCAATTGTTATTTTTTCCACTTGGATGAACATCTTCACTTTTTTATTATTTTATTTTTTACTCATTACTTTTGTATTTTTCTTAATTTCTCAAAATTGTCAAATTTAACTTTCTGGAGAACAATAAATCAAAAAAATATGTCCAGTGGAGCAAACATGAGAAAAGGAGCTAAATAATAAAAAGTGATCAATAAAAATAGGAAAACGGTAAGGAATGAACATATTCACTCGCTTAGTTTAGTGAATAACTATTTTTTGCTCATTTACTCAGGAGCAACCCGACGCTAGTTGCCTTTGCTTGAATTTGTTGTAACCTGATTTGGCATAAATGACTATCATGCTTTTCCAACCGATAAAGTAATACTAAGGGCATTTCTCATGCTTGGGTAATTTAATATGAAAATACCTTTGGAACTGTCGGCTGACTGACTGCGCCGGGATGTGCAGTTTCCGTCAACGACTAATGTAAATTGTCATTTAATTTGTTGCACGCGGGAGAGAGATCCGGGGCGGCAAGTCAAAGGATTTCATATTCGAGCGCCAGCCAGCATATGGCATGCACTTAATTAAAGTCAGCTTTTTGGTTGAAACAAGAGAAGGTTTGACAGCGATGTGATTGCTATCATTCCGCCAAAGGTAGCGCCTGCGAATGCATGAAATTTCCCCAAATAGAGCACCCGCCGAGCTGCTCCGGGTGCCATTAGACAGCAAATGCCGAACCCTGCCAGGACTGTGGCATGTCAATGCTTTGTGCTCCCTCGTTTGAGTCTAAATTACAGGCATTGCTCACGCGTTTTGTGTAATTACAGGGGATGCCCCTGCGAGCACACACACTCACAGGCATTATCTTAAATTGCCACTGTGCCCCAAAACTTTTAATTTTGTTAGGCGCAAATTCACCATATTCATTTCGCACCTGCTCTCGATGGTTAGAAAAATAAATGGCCCAACGGCATGCAGCACGTTTAATTTGTTTACACAAATCTTGGGCAAATGCCAGGCAGCCAGTAACCACCAGCGTCTGATGAACTCCTCACGCAAGGGCATAAAAAATGGCAACAACTTTGAGCACTCTCGCCGCGGCAGGGAAAGTTTCGTCCTCCGAGTGTGTAACAATTAAACTGCAGCTAAAAATAGTGACTAATGAGAAAAGTTTCCTCCAACAACGGCTGTAAAAAATAAAGGCACCCGAACTAACTTCTCTGGAATGAGCTGTACTGAACTGAACTGAACTGAGCCAAGCGGAGTGTTTAAGTTGGCAGGAACTTTTCTTTTTTTCTTCTATTTTGTATTGAATTCGCTGGCGTGTCGGGGCACAATTTGTTCGCATTAATGGCGGCGGGATCAGCCATAAGTAAAAAATAAAATAGGTTTTTAAGTTCTAATAAATAAAGAACATGATTAACAATTGTGAAGCATTTAGGTGCGGCATTTAGTGTTTTATTTTAGAATTATTTATCATTACTGCAAACTGGAATTTTGATGTAATTATATTATATTTCATTAAATTGGGCTTATAAACTAACAAATGCATTCAAATTAATAAGTAATATTTTTTATTTTTAAGAGATTACTTCCCAAATTATATATATGTATTTGCAAGGCCTTAAATCTAAATTACTTTACTCTTAGTTAGTTCGTAGAAATATTTAAATGTTTTTTAAATTACCTAGAATTAATTTTAATTTATTATTAATTATTCTTCTATTAGCTCATGGGGGAATTGACACACTTTATTGGTATTATGTGCAAAGTAAGAAGAACAATGATATTGTGGGTAAAATTGTCAAGTTGTTCAGCAAAAATGGCAACAAACTGAAGACCAGTATCTCTATAATACAGACCTACTTACATACAGCACAGTACTTACTTTTCCCTAATATTTATGAAATACGTGGGATTTGCTAAGAGTTTTGTTTATAAATAAAAATTATATTCTTATATATTCACTTTCCCTTCCAGATGCTTTTCGATTTAATCATTAAAGAGCACAAATCCCAACATCTTGTGTGGCTTCGAAAGATCCTTCTCGAGTGCTGCTTCATCAAACTGACCCTAAAACGTGGCCTTAAAATTACTGAAGGAGATCACATTATGAAGACGGTGGTCTATCACTGCATCTGCAAAGAGAAATCTATACCGGTGGTAAAGTGGAACAATGAACAGAGTACGACAATGTTGTATCATCCCTTCGTATTACTCTTGCACAAGTTGGGCACCCAACTGCCTGCGAATGCGGATTCGATCTTTGCTAGGATACCAGACAATTAATGGATTAGCAAGCTTCTACTTTTGGATAAACGTGAGCTACCATCAACCCACACACGCACACAAAATACGAAAGCAAAAATGGTTGTCATGTCTTTTAAAAGACCCTAACAGCAGTCCCACCTTCGAAAACTATATTTGTTTCGAGGCTTGCCCCTGATCTCGCATCGGAAGATGTTCTAGCCTATATTCAAGGCAAAACACAAGCTGGCAATATCAAGGTGGAAAAATTCAAATTTCCGTATGCCAGAGACATTTCGTCATTTAAGATAAATGTCTCATTCCAGCTCTTAGACACTATTTGCTCGGGTGACTTCTGGCCCGAGTACGTTGTAGTCAAGGAGTACGAGGCACGGAAGAAAAGAAATCGGCCTGTGGGAGTTCAACTGCCCAAGCCGTCACAACCTTCAGTGTCCACTCAAGCACCTTCTGTCCCAAAAAACTAACCTCTTCCCTACTACTTTCCTATCAGAATACTAGGGGCTTACGCAGTAAGCTCTCTAGATTATATTCAGATAGCCTTTCTTTCGCATCCCAGGTGATTGTATTTACAGAAACCTGGTTGAAGCCGAAGATCCTCTGCTCCGAAATTCTTCCATGTAAGTACACTATTTACAGATTAGACCGTCCTCTCCAGCGTGGTGGCGGAGTTTTAATTGCCGTTGACTCCAGCCTCATCTCGGAACGGGTGGTATCTAATGACTTTTTGGACATCGAATTCATCTGCGTTAAACTATCTTTCACAGGTAGTTTCATTTATGTAACCTGCTCTTACATCCCTCCATCTTCGGAAGAGCCAATTTATTGCCAATTTATACCTTTCGGCAATTCGGGCAGTTTCCAATAGGCTTTCTGATAGGGACCAATTAGTGGCTTTGGGTGACTTCAACATACCCGGAGCTCACTGGTCTTCTGATGGGGTGTCTAATGTTCTTCACACTGCGGCACAGCATGACCTTCTTAATGGCTTGCTTGATTTATCCTTATCGCAAGTTAACCATATTTTTAATTCTTTAAACCGCTTACTTGATCTATGCTTTGTCTCTGATCCTGCAGGTGTAAACCTAATTAGAGTTCCTCCATTGACGCAACCTGAAGATCCTTATCATCCAACTTTCGATGTGACTATCGACACTGGGACAGTCTTAGCTACTACACCTGATAGCAGTTTAAACAGAGTCCGCTGTTTCCGAAAGGCTGACTATCAGAGGCTAAGCACTTTAATAGCAGAATTTGATTGGTCTAATCTTTACATGAGCTCTGACATGGCATCTGCCGTTGACATTTTTTACAATGCCATGAATTCATTCTTCTCTTTATGTGTTCCTAAATGCTACCCGTCGGTCTCTAATAAACCACTTTGGTTTACCAAGGAGCTGACGCGTATAAAAAACGTAAAATCTAGGCTTTATAATAAATATAAACTCACTGGTTCAAAAACGGCTTTCTCATCTTATCTTAGTGCTCGATCTAACTTTACCGTGCTTAACGCTCAGTGTTACAAAAATTATTTGACTCGTTGTAAGGTCCAGTTCACGCAGGACCCTAAACAGTTTTATAACTTTGTTAACTCTAAACGTAAACCCACGTTATATCCTCCCTCGCTGTCTTTTAAGAATACTACAGTAAATTCTGATCAAGCAATTGCTAATCTCTTTGCTGAGTTTTTTAAAACGACATATTCGCCCTCAACATCTTCAGATCATACATTTTCTACAGCTATGCCCAGTTCGTCCCTAATCTTCAGTCCTATTTTAAACGAAAGCTCACTTATTCTTGATCTTCAACGTGTTAAGCCAGTTTATTCGCCAGGTCCCGATGGTATACCTGGCTCTGTGCTTAGGTATTGCTCCGAGGCGCTGTGTAACCCCCTTCTTAAATTGTTTACCTTGTCTTTAGTATCCTCAGAATTTCCCCTTATTTGGAGGGAATCATTTGTTATTCCTCTCCACAAAAAAGGTAGCAAATCGGATGCCAGTAACTATAGGGGTATCTCTAAGTTATCGGCTATCCCCAAACTTTTCGAGAATGTAATCACTCCTCACTTGCAACATCTATGCAGATCCGTCATTTCTCCATGCCAGCATGGTTTTATGAGGCGAAGATCAACCACGACCAATCTTCTGGAACTTACCTCTTTCGTTATTAGGGGCTTCCAACAAAACTTTCAAACCGATGTTATTTACACGGACTTTAGTAAAGCTTTCGACTCGGTTAATCATTCTCTTCTGGTTAGGAAACTCGATTCAATGGGGTTTCCTAGTGATCTTCTTAAATGGATTTCGAGTTATCTAAGTGACAGGACCCAAAAGGTTCTGTTCAGAAACGTTCAATCCAATAGCCTTAGGGTCACATCTGGTGTCCCACAGGGTAGTCATCTTGGACCACTTCTGTTCACATTGTTTATCAATGATTTGCCGCAGGTTCTAACCAATTCCAGAGTACTTATGTACGCTGATGACGTTAAACTTTGCTTGCAATATAGGGACATTTCTTGCCAATCTGACCTACAATCGGATCTTGATAACTTCCAAGCATGGTGTCATGCTAACGATTTACATCTCAACAGCTCAAAATGCAAACTGATGACATTTTCACGTGTTACTCCCCTGCTTGCAACCTATATGCTTAACGACTGCTCTTTGGAAAGAATTTCTATTGTTGATGATCTGGGTGTCCGCCTGGATCCTAAACTTTCGTTCTCTGAACATATTTATTGTATGGTTAACAAAGCCAGAGGCATGCTGGGATTCATTAAAAGGTGGGCGAAGGAATTCGATTCTCCTTATGTAACGAAGACCCTCTTTACTTCGTTGGTTCGCCCTATAGGTTCGTGCGTCTGGAGTCCTCAATTCGGGGTCCAAGTAGCCGCATTGAATCTGTCCAAAAGAACTTTTTGCTTTTTGCCCTTCGTGGCCTACCCTGGGATGCAAACCTTAGATTACCGTCTTACGCTAGTAGACTTCTCCTACTTAATCTACCTTCTTTAGCTAACCGTAGGACGATGCTTGGCGTCGTCTTTTTACATAAACTTATACACGGTAATGTGGAGAGCCCCTACCTTCTAGGCCAGCTCAATTTCCATGTTCCCCGTCTTTCTTCTAGAACTTTTATACCACTAGTAGTTAACCACTGTAGGCGTGAGTTTGAAGTACATGAGCCCTTTAGGGTTTTATGTACTGATTACAATCGTCTTTTTAGTAGCATTGAAGGCATTGAAAGCCTTCAAAAACTAAAAACTGTATTGCTTGTAGTACTATCCCGTAGTGTATCCTAATTTTTCCTCGTTCTATTCTATTTTTTTACCTTCTCTCGCGTCTATCCAGTACGCGTTTCGTGCCGTACGTCACACGGCTGCGCCCCTCGGTCGGTTGGGCGGGAGGTGGGCGTGGGACCCCGCGCGAAAAAAAAAAAACAAAAAAAAAAAGTTGAAAATAAATATGAATGAGAAAAGGTTAATTTGATCTAATTTTTCACTTAAATAAAGAAAGCAATTCATTAAATTATTGTAATAAGTGTTAATATAAATTTTCAAGAGAAAATCATATTTAAATCATTTAAAAATATTACCAACAAGTTAATAAAACGTTTTTTAAAATACTTTGTAGCTAAAATCCAATTGAGTTTCAATCCACAATATAAATTTCAAGGGCACGGAGTATTGCGATGGCAAGCTGAAAAAGTACGTGGGCATGCCTATCACAGACGTGCGGCAGTGATGGGAGTGGTTGGACGGCCGGACTTCGACAAAGAGAGAGTAGGTGTTGTCCTGGTACTTCCAGCTGCAGCGCGTGAAGTCAGTCTTTGAACTCTAGATTTGCAGCCGCCCATGGGCACCAAGGATGTTCTTCTAGGGATTATAATGGATTTTGCTTAAATTTTCGGTGTAATTTCAACTATAATTTTTGATGTTTAATGGATTTTGCTTAAATTTGCTGTATAATCAAATGTATAATGTACAATTTCGCTTAAATTTCCTTCAATTAAAAAATATGGACGAATGTTAAATGGATTTTGCTAAAATTTGCTGTATAATTTCATTTATAATTTACATTTCATTTATAATTTTGATCGAATTTGCTTCAATTAAAAAAAATAGACGAATAGGTAACCATTACTCAATCTACAAATTCTTGTATTTTATATATATTTTGTTTTATTTCTTCAAGGAAGATACATTTTTTGTTTGGTTTGAAAAGTATGTTCTCCCAACGCAAATTTCAAATTGGAAGCCGTTTACACTGCTTGGAACCAGTTGGCAATGCCTCGACTGCTTAGTGTAAGCACGATCTGCTTGTTCCAATAAGAAAAACTGCTTAGTGTAACCACGTTCTGCTTGGAAAATTTTCAATATAACAGGGACTGGTCACCTTAATTGTGAAAACAAAATGGTGGAAAGTGACCGCTATAAGAAGCAGAGCCGGCGATCGTCATTTTGAAAAAGTTTAATTCAGAGCTTGCAAATAACTGTAAGTGTCTCTCTCCGAGATCAACCGTTTCATGGGTTCTTGAATTGTGGAAGTTCGATTAGTGCAGAAAATCTAAATTCCATACTTGTTATTAAGCTTAACCCATAAATATAAAAAATGTAAATATGTATATAATATATAAAAAAATACAAAAAAAAAATTAAAAGCAACATTGTGTGAAACTTTTATGCGTTCGTTATGCAGCCGAAATTAATAATTGCAACAACAACGAAAGTTAATGGGAAGAACGTTTGCATTGAGTTTTTCGGTAAATCGGTGTTTTGCCTTCCTCTTTACGCAGTGCCCATTGAACCACCGAACAAAAAAAATCAATAAAAAGCGCTCAACAGAAAAAAGAAATGAAGACAGCAAAAGCCCCTTGCTTAGAGCGAGAGCGAGCGATCTTTTTCTGTTGTGCTCGTGGAAAAAAACTGTCGACTGTTATTTGCAAGCTCTGGTTGATTTCGATCTAATTTTAAATTTGAATTATGGGATCCAACGTATCCTTGACTGTGAGCAACTCGGATGAGGTCAAATCCGAAGCTGCTCCCGTCCCTCCCGGTCCTCCCGGTCCTAACCCTGCCCCTACGCGAGGAAGAAGACCTAGGATTGGGCGGCAAGTAAAAGTAATATTATTTGAAAAAAAAAATTAACAGAAATGTGTTTTTGTCAGGTCGGGGTTAAGTTAAAAATAATAAAAAAAACTAGGTATTCTATTTGTTTCAATATATTTACTTTGAATAAAAAATTAGATAACACACTATATATAAAAAGATACATGTAAATACTATCACATAACAAGATTTAACGATATATAAATAAGTAAAATATAAATCAATAATAAATATTATTAAAAATTATTATTATTATTATTATTTGGAATTAATATCATCTACGAAAATTGTACTGATGTTTGCCAAACAGTCAAATGTCGTTTTTATAACTGCTGCATTATTGCGTCATCTTTTGTGCTACTATTGTGATCGTTTTTATTGTGAGTGCGAAAATAAGAAAAAAAGGTATGTATTTAACTTTATTACTACTTATATTAGTTATATCCCTAACTAACTATATGTCTAAAATATTAGCTACCACTAATTCTAATTATTTCAAGAGTTTTTATCTGTTTTCGTCTTTGCTTTGTGTGCATCCTTAGAGTCTCATTTACATATATGTAAATGCGTCGGAGTAATTGTATTCGTGTACATCCCACGTGATTTGGGTTCATCACGTGATTTGGTGTTTTCGTCAGGAAAATTTGTTTGTTTGTTTATGGTTAATCTGCAAGTGAGTGGATTAGTGGAACAAGGACTATTTCATTATCCTCGTGTGGCAGGTGTAAATATTTAAATGCAATATCAGCAATTGGATGATTTTATACTGCTTCGTCAACATTGGCGTCTACTAACAAAATTCCTATTATTGAGCTCTCTAAAGAATGGCTGAAAAAACTTCGCCGGTCTATAAATCTCTGTCCCTTTACATATAATTCTCCGTTTATATTTTCAAACTCTTGTATTTTTATAGGGATTCCCGATTTCAGGCAACACACATTATCTGGCATTTTCTATGATAATGTGAATTCAGGAAAATTATATTTTATTATTTTCCCGTCCCTGGGTAGTTTTTCTCCAATTATCCTAGTTTTGACTTATGGAATCGGAGATGAAAACTTGTTGACTAGCTTTTCTAAAATTGTATTTGGCTTGAGAGATCTCATAATGCAAATGAACTACGCTGGAGGGCCAGATAGAATTGGGCTGGAGGTTTATGCAAACCTAAATAACGCTATATTCCGTATTAAATATTTTAAACTAAAGTTATTTTTATTTATAACAAATGATTTTCTGTTTTATTTTTGTTAAAGCTTCCCGAACAGAAGGGCGGAACTTTAAAGATTACGTAAAAACGGTGCGAGAGGCGTTCGCCAAGGCGAAGAATCGCCACTACAAGGCAACTGCCAAAAGCAAAAAAATGAAATTCACTGAGCCGGACATTTAATTTTTTTATTTTATATAAGAAGAAAATTCTTTATTTATTGTCTTTTTTATGTTGTACTAGTTTTAAGTTTTTTTCCAATTTCGGTCCTATAGTGCCTTAAATATATATAATAAAAATATTTCATATAAACTAAAATGGCTACATTTTTTGTTTATAATTTTTGAAAAATTTGTAGATGTTCTACAAAAAAGTCCGACTGGGCAGCTGCTCCAGAACCGGTAGTTCCGGCACCAGATGCTCCAGGATTGTTTGTACCGGTACGAGCTGCTCCAGGGCCGCCACCAGTTGCTCCGGGCCGCCCAGCTGCTCCAGGACAGCTTGTTCCGGTACGAGCTGATCGAGGACCGGTTGTTGGTGCACCTCCATACTATACCGGCATCAATATTAAGCCATTTTTATATTCCATATTTTAACCCACGTCAATAATATTAAGCCATTTTTATATTTCACTATCGAAAACAGACGAAACCTCCTTACAACCAAACTAGCTACGAAACTGATCAACTCCTATGACTCCCCAATCGGCAAACTACTCAAAACCTCTAAAAGAAAATATAGCCTCCCTAGCACAATAGATAGAATCATTGACTCCTGCAAAGCCCTATCCCTCCCACACTCCCCAACCAAAATCCTTCCTTCCAAAAAATACAACCCAGAAATAATCCTAAAGGCCACTAACACATCCCTATCCCACTACAACAAAAACACCACCCATAACCTACCATCAACTCTTCCACTCCATAAAAAACTCCCTTCATAACCACCAATTCCTCTACACCGACGGCTCTAAGGCCAACGACACAGTGAGGCCAATCGAACTGTTTCCTTTGAGTTGTCCTCAAACAGTTTTTAAATGACACTCCAAGACACAACATGTCAAAGTCACGTGTAAGCAAACTGTTTTTAACACTTTAATAGTCGTAAACAAATTAAAGATCATTTTAGGGTTGTTGATAATATATCAAAATATCAAAATATCGTTTTTTTTTTAAATGATATATTTATATCGTGATATTTTTTTTGCTCAAATATCGAAATCGCGATATTTTTTTTTGATATTTTTTTTCGATATTTTGATATTTTTTCCTCGTTCACTCGGATTTCAATCTTAAAAGTGACACAAATTAATTTGAACAACTGAAAACGAAAAAGGAAAAATGGATGTAAAATCCAATTACTTAAAATTAACAGGCGACACTGCAAAGTGCTTGCATTGCGAGAGATGGATTAAGACGAGCGGAAACACTTCGAATATATAGTAAAAATAAATAATAAATAAAAATAAATTAAATAAAATTATTTAAATTTTTAGATTTTGGAAGACACAAAACCGGAAGAAAGTTTCGACGACTTTATGAGCTCGCACAATCACTCCATAACAAAGGAGTAGAGCAGTGTATCTGATCAGAACAAAGAGCTAAAACTATATATTAGCTTGCCCCAAACTGCGTGGGAAAGCAACCCCTTGGAGACCTGGAAATCGTAAAAGGCAACCATGCCGGGCCTATTCAAGGTGGCAATGAAGCATTTAATTACTCCCGGTAGCTCGGTGCCATCGGAGCGGCTGGCATCAGCTATCAAATGCGTGGTATGCGATTCCCGTAGCCGATGACGGATACGCATATAAATCAACGGGTTTTTCTTAAATCTATTGATTCCCAATATTGGGCTTAGTATTTTGTTAGTTTTAGTTATAAATTAAGCATTAAGGATGTATTATAATACGCATAATAATAATAATATAAATAATAAAATAAAATTTAAACAATAAAATAAAATATAAATTAAATAATACATTTTATAAAACTTGTCGTCTATTATTGTGTAAGGAAAACATTTTATATTAAAAAAAAATATTTTGTAGTGATATTTTTAAATATTATCATCAAATTTTTTTATAAAAAAAATATCATCAATACGATATTTTTCAAATTTTCGAGATCCCTAATTTTAACCCACGTCAATAATATTAAGCCATTTTTATATTCCAATATTAAAATAAAATTGTAAGCAACAACTAATTTGTTCTTTTTATTAGGTGAGAGGTTCATTAATTATTTATCAAGGTTCTTGTTTTGTAGTTTAAGAAATAGTTCCGATAAATAGTTTAATTCATCGGTGTTCTTAAACACTTTCTCACAGTTTAAGCAAGTTTGACCCGGATATAGTTTTGAAAGAATCGTAGACAACAAATTTCGAATAGCCATTTTTAGTGGCAAGTCTTCGATATCGGTTTGCGTTATACTAGGGATTTTGTACCATATAAATAGGTGTCATTGTTAAAAAGAACCTTTAAATGGGTCAACACTGATTTCAAATTGACAGTTTTCGTTTTTATTGACCGCAACATCAATTTCAATTTCATCGTTGTCACAGTCAACGAACCAATCGAGACAATCTAAGTCTAGAAGACAATTGGTATATCCAATTGTGTTCTGAAAGACAATTGTCTTTGACCACAGGTTCTGTAAGCCATATGTTATTTGGCTTGCTGTTTTAAACTTGCGCTTTAGTGAGTCAAAAAAGGTTTCTAGAGGATCTTGGTTAAAGTAGCTCATGCTTATATCCTTTCCATTTCCCTCTTGACTCAATATTTTTGTGCATATTTTGCTTATGTAACGACATACTTTGGATAATTCCAATAAGCAAGATGACTTTGACTCCATTCCAGAATCTTTGATTTTAAGCATTTTTATTCGCATAAAATATTCTGCAAATTCTATTAATTTTGCACTCGAATTATTTTCCAATGTAAATCTTAGTTTATTTAAAAGATCAAATAATTCGTTCATTTTTCCCACAAATTGTGCCGTGGAAACAGCTATTTTATTATCTTGGAAAAATGATTGTCTGCTTAATATGGCATTGCTTTCTGTTTGGGAAAACACTTGTACCGCTAACTTTGTACTTGCCCTTTCAAAGTGTTCTGGACAAATAAGCTTAGCGGTTAATTTTGGGGCCAATCGAACTGTTTCCTTTGAGTCGTCTCAAAGAGTTTTTTAATGACGCTCCAAGACACAACATTCCCATCTATCTCAAAGTCGCGTGTAAGCAAACTGTTTCTAACACTTTTAATTAAATGCACATAGTCGTAAACAAATTCAAGATCATTTCTAAAAAAATCTCTTGAATGTAAAATGTCAAATGCTGACATATTTATGTGATTGCGATCGGAGACTATAGCCTTCACTGATAAACCCACATATTTACACGCTATTAAGGCTATTAATGAAGCGCCACTATGTTATGGTTCACAAGGACGACTCCTAGTATATAGTTCCAATCTGCCAGAATTCCTCGCACCATAAATGTGAGCATTTCCGTAGCAGGAGAAGAATATTTATTTGCATCAGATAGGCCATCTCCTATGGCTCTATCTTCATTTGAATTATATGAAATACTGGATTTCATAAACGTTTCATCGAAATTGAGGACACAATTTCTCTGATATGGTTCCATATTTGCAACAATTTTTTTTAATTGTTGTATATGTTCCCCTTTAAAGCCTGGACTCAAATTTTGTAATGGCAACCATTTTTTTATGGTTAGCTCATTGGGCAGATTGAAGCCCAAATTGTTTATAAAATTTTTATACAAATTTGGGCTACTCATAAAAATACTCATGGTCAGCATTTTTTCATCTTCATTAAGATTTTGCGATCCATGTTTTAAAATGATTTTCATTAATGCCTTAGCATTTAACGAATCCTTATTTTTTTCTTTCTTTTCGTCTGTATCGTAAATTAAAAGTTCAACTTCTAATTTAATATTTCTTTCCTTCAAGGAAATATTTTTTTCTTATGATTTTTTAATTTTACGCAAATTATTTACTTTTTGCACCAATAACCTATTTTCACATTTTAAAATTGTTTCATTTTTAAAGTATTTCTTACAATTATTTAAATATTTATTGAAATTATTATTTATGGAAATCTTTGTTAGGTTTTCAGAGGATGCAGCGCCATACAATGGACCAGCCATTGGTTTCTGCTAACCGCTTTAGAGGATGGAGGGCCAATTAAAGGACCGACCAAATTGTTTCTGCTAATCTCCGTGCCAAGTAATGGACCAGCCAAATCTACTTGGTTCTCAGAGGATGCAGGGCCTATTAAAGGACCGAACGAATTGGTATTGCTAACCTCCGTGCCAAGTAATGGACCAGCCAAATCTACTTGGTTCTCAGAGGATGCAGGGCCCTGTTCACTCTGCAATCTATTTTTCTTATATACATTATATTTATTACTAACACCGTCATGATCCGAGGACTTACATGAAATTATCCAATCCGAAAATGTACCACCATGGCGGGCCTTATGTCCTGAAAAAAATATATAAATATTAATATACATTTTTATGTAAACGCAATTTCTAAGCTTACCTAAAGTTTCCGTTGGCATACTGCCATGCCTAAGTTTTCCATTAATAACACACTCAGGCCTTGCCTTCACAGAAGGCGGAAAGCAATAAGTCCTCTCATGTCCCGAACAATTGTGTCTACACTTATGAAATTTGAAATAATAATGCAAATTATATTTTGTAACATATTTAGATTAAGAAATATTTTAACATTTGAAAATTTAAATGCAAATTGGAGAAACCCGGATTTTTAATTATTAGATGAACAATATCATAAAAAGGGCCCGTTTTGCCTTGATAAAAACATTTAAACCGGAGGCATTTTCTTTGAATCAAAATAAAAATCATAAATATATGTTCTTTTAATTTATCTAAACATTCAAAGACAACAATGTACCCTAATAAAAAAAATTCGTATGCAAGGATTAAAGATCAATTTATAAAAACAATTATTATTATTTTTAAGAGCCGCGAAAGTTGTGCGCAACAAAGAATGACAATAATAATCATAATCATATAATAACCCAGATTAGATGGTTGGTTAGAGCTCTGTGGAAAAAGAAGATGAAAATATAGCCGACAAACTAAAACGGCAAAGAAAATTGGCGATAAACTCACCGTTTGCTCATTTTGGCTTTTCCTATCACTTGATCTTTTCACTATTATATTTATATTGTTGTATACTATTAATATTTAGTTTGTATGTGTTTATATACGTTTAATATATACACCTTATTATGAAATTTGTTGCGGAACTGCATCTTCCTGGGCAACGCCGGGCTAGCTCAGATCCTCAGGGCGGGTCCGACCCGATGCCACCGGTTCATCAAGGGGCACCACCCATTTCCGGCGGACCGGGGCCTACTCCAGGCGGCCTGACGAACGGCTCATCTCCCCCAGGTAAAGAATTTACTCAGCGTTCATGTTCAAATTTTAATACATTATAAATATTTCAGCTGGGCTTATGTCTAACATCACTTGGGACTGTTTCCTAACTCGATCTGTCCCGGCGAAACATTACCCTACCCCGAGATGCGCTCGCACCGAGACTGCGGCAGCGGAGAAGAAGCGGCTCTCCGCTAAAGCAAACGCGCCACAACCGGGCACTGATGACTCCCTTATTTTACTGCTTATCCCTACTGGAGCTCCAAAAGAAATAACAGGGGGTGAGTTCTAGTAATCATAAATAGTCCAGCTTCTTCTAAGCCGATTCTTTTCAAATACAGCGCTCGTGTTGCACAAATCCCTGGCACAAGTGGGAGAAGCGGAGGACAAAAACGCAGTTGAACAAATAGGTAGTTTTAACATCAAGAATTTACACAAAACTAATAACAAATTTTACTGCAGGTGCCTGTGCAAGCGGTGGGCGGCCTGGAAGGCGGCCCGCGACGGCGGCAAATGTATATAACCGCATATACCGGGGATCTAAGGCCCCGTTTGCACCGCGATAGCACTCACCGAAATCCCGTATATTGACGGCGGGGAGGTGGCGTCTCTGCGACTTCCGGCTGGCTCCCGGATAGTTCCCTGCCGGCGTCTGGTCAGCGACGGCGAATGGTTCTGGGCGCCTCCTCAGCAGCAAAACGGACTCGGCCTGGCGGTTCGTCAGCTCATCCACATATACGCGGACACTCAACGGGGCGGACACAGAGGTATGAGGTAAAAACGGTAGGTAAATCCGAAAAAAATGCCGTGGCCAGTGATTCTTTCACTGCCACGCTGGAAAAAATCCCTAATTTACTAATAAATTCACTTTCACTGAATTCCCTTCCTCACGTTTCTTTTAATCTCGTCTAATTTCCCGAATCTCCTCTGCTCACGTGATCCGTATTGCACTGCCCTAACCTGGCCGTTTTCGCCTCCCTTTATGAGCTTGGACTGCTGCCCATTGCCCCGGCTTAGGAACCGTTTATCTTCGGGTGCAACGGCCAAGCCTTAAGGGCAAGAGCCACTTCTCTTAAATTGCCCGCCATCTTCACCGGTTCGCTCCCGACCTACCTCACTTCCCCCTCTGACCCTACTCTACGGAACCTAATCGATCTATCGATTGCCGCTTTCAGCTCATTCTGACTGGAAATGCAACAAATTTTAGTTTTTTACTTCGAAAATTTCGTTCTTTGAGTTTACGGTTTGATTATCATTCGTAAATTGAGTGGCCATTGGGCAGAAATTAAAATACCAAATAGCTTTGGGGCTTTTCTCCTTTAAAGCTCCGTATCCAGACAGTAAAATTGGTTAGATTGTATATTATTGATATAAAAATATGTAAACAATGCTTACATTGGAAGAATATCGCATTTAATTGATCTGTCTGTATGGGCTCTCCCAATACTTTGATCGCTTCCTATTTGGTTTAGAATGTTCCTCATCCATTACGGCAATAAATGCTACCTTAGCAATAGTAGTTTTTATCTTATTTTTAATTTTTTATCAACATTTTAAAAATAGTGTAAACGTGAATGTACATACATTTGACCGCATCATTTTCCGGCCAAAAATGCCGAACAGCTAGTAAAATCAGCGGTCACACTTGAAAAGATAAAACTTTTTTTTTCTGGATACGGAGCTTTTTTAGTTGACATGAGTTGTGACAAATTTTCTGAGTAGTGCCAATTTTGTGAGTTTGTGAGTACTAAGTTTTTAAGTGATAATGGCTGATCAAAAGGTAAGTCTTTTGTTAATTATGATTAAATTGAAAAGATATATCCTTGTAGTATTTGGTATACATATTAGGTATATATGTATATTAGCTATATACCATAGACATGATCGATCATGTATGCCCGAAAATAGAAGAATTAAATATATAAATAGCAATATAAATGAATTTGGCAACAAGCCATATTTCATAATTTTTGATCAGTTGCATTTCTCTATTGGATATAAGCAATTCAAAGCTTTAACATATATTGGAACGACAACTGACGGTGCTTTAGAACGCGTTCCTTCTGTTAGATTGGTACGTTTATTTTATATTAAAAAAAAAGAAAAATTAAATATAACATTTTTATATTTACAGTATCCTCATAATGGATATATCAAATTCACTACTGTGGCAATCGATCTAACCAACATTTTACACGCGGCCAAATGCCTTGATAAATATGAAAATATTATTGCCGTGGTCTGCGACCAGCAAAATGTAAACTTACAGTCCAAAAAAGTTGTTGAGATACCGATGATTGCCGATTGACATCATGTAATACTAACCATATTGCGTAGATTTCATATTACTGATACGCAATTAACTAAATTCATCAGCGATTATAAAAATACGCCGAAGACAAATATATATATTCCGGAGTGCTTGAACGGTATTCCTGAAAACGCTAAAACTTTTTATTCGGAAATATTTATTGAATATCAAAAAGCCATCCATCGCTTAAAAAATTTTCCACGGACGGACTTTAACGAAGCCAATTGTACATCATATTGTCCAAAACGCAGTGCGATCCGCCAACACCACCAAATCCAGAACCGGAAAAGAAGAACTTTAGTTTTCTACAGCAGAAAGTCACAGTTAAAACTAAGTCGGCTAGGACAGACGCTATTATAGCTCTTAGGCAATATTTGGAGGCTCCAAATTCCCCGGAGGACGTCGAGCCCCTAGCGTTCTACAAGGTTTGAAATTTTACAATATATCCTTCTAAAACTAATGGTTATTTTTTATAGATGTGCCCAAATTCCATGGAAGCTTTACAAATCATTGCAAAACAATATTTTTGCGTTCCAGGATCTTCCACGGCGTCCGAGAGGATCTTCAGCAAAGCTGGCCAGGTGATAAGTGAGCGCAGGAGCTCTCTTAAACTAAAATAGTCAATATGTTATTATTTTTAAACAAAAACACGTTTTTAAATGATCTCAAATAATATAATTAAAATGAAACGAAAAAAAAATAACATCGATGTTTTTCCAGCTCTACAACAAAGTTACATTAAAATTAGGGATGTCGAAACTTTAAATCAGGGGTGCTCAAATTCGTCTTATGGCAGTGCGTTCACTAACACAGACACAAGATAACGTGCACATATGTAGCGGCGCTTTTGTGTTGGTGCGCAGCTGTGCACAGAGAGAAAGAAAAACAGTTTTAAATAATTTTTTTTTGGTATAGTTTTTTTTTATTGTTTACATTTGGTTTAAGAAAGAGTCAATATTTATATTAATTTTAGTTGTTGATAATTTTAATTGGGCTTCCAAATTCATATTATTTAACCGATTTCGATAATTATTTTTTGTTAATTTTAAGGTAGAAAAACCACTACGATGGTCCATCACGAAATAAATCAAACTCCAAACAGTTCAAAGAATGAATAGCAGTGCACGTACTCGAGAAAAAAACAAAAACAAAATACATTGCGGTCAGCGAAGCGTGACGACGGAAAGAGATGGAATGGAGAAAGAGCGAAACTTTGTTATTGTTTCGCATGCAAATCGAAGCCCATATGCACTGTGCATATGGGCGCACTAGCCATAAGCCGATGGCAATTACAAAAACAAAAGAGCGCGTAGTGTATAGGCGTGAGCATCCCTGCTTTAAATAATATCGTATCGCTATTTTTTTTTTTAAATTTGATGATAATATTTAAAAATATCACTACAAAATATCGATATATTTGATATATTTTTTTTAATATAAAATGTTTTCCTTACACAATAAAAGACGACAAGTTTATAAAATGTATTATTTAATTTATATTTTATTTTATTGTTTAAAATACAAAATACTAAGCCCAATATTGGGAATCAATAGATTTAAGAAAAACCCGTTGTTTTATGTGCGTATCCGTCATTCGGCTACGGGAATCGCATACCACGCATTTAATAGCGGATGCCAGCCGCTCCGATGGCACCGAGCTACCGGGAGTAATTAAATGCTTCATTGCCACCTTGAATAGGCCCGGCATGGTTGCCTTATACGATTTCCAGGTCTCCAAGGGGTTGCTTTCCCACGCAGTTTGGGGCAGCTAATATGTATATAGTTTTAGCTCTTTGTTCTGATCAGATACACTGCTCAACTCCTTTGTTATGGAGTGATTGTGCGAGCTCATAAAGTCGTCGAAACTTTGTTCCGGTTTTGTGTCTTCCAAAATCTGTAAAAATTTAAATAAGCGTTTCCGCTCGTCTTAATCACTCTCTCGCAATGCAAGCACTTTGCAGTGCCGCCTGTTAATTTTAAGTAATTGGATTTTACATCCATTTTTCCTTTTTCGTTTTCAGTTGTTCAAATTAATTTGTGTCACTTTTAAGATTGAAATCAGAGTGACCTAGGAAAAAATATCAAAAAATATAAAAAAAATATCGCGATTTCAATATTTGGGCAAAAAAATATCACGATATAAATATATCATTTAAAAAAAAGTATCGATATTTTGATATATTATCAACAACCCTAATTAAAATATGGTCCAATTGATCAAATTAAAAAGTCTTATTATATTCTAAAGAAAATTTCGAAATATTTGAAAGCATATTTTCGCAATCACAATTTTTCATTATTTAAAAAAAAAGGGCATGTTTTGTTTTGCATATTTCTTCCAAACAGACCCGTACTTAATTTAATTTAAGAAAAACTAATGGAGATATATAATTGGGAATACTCTAGATAGAAAGCTACATGCCTCTATTTAAAAAGTAAAGTTATTGCATTATAATATTCCAATCCAATTCGCAGATTTTTGGATTTTGCTAGAGCAAGCCAAAACCGACTTCAATTTCGCATACGTTCGCGACCTCATATTTTTTGCCAATATTATGAAAATGGAAAATCTATTAAAACCATTATTTATACTATAAAAAGAACTCACCAAATGCTATCGGAAACAATAAAAAAAGTTTCAGAAAATGTTTGTTTTTCTTTAATTTTTTTCACTAATTGCTTACGAAAGTTCGTTCGCGACCCCCGGAATAGCTCATATATTACAAATCAATGAAACAATGACTGAAATAGCCAAGTTATTAAAACAAAAACTAATTAATAATTTCAATGAGAAAATCGTACATAATAAGTTTTTAAGCGCATATTCAATTTAATATCTCTTGAAGGACAAATGCTGTTAAATTAAAGTCTTGGAAAATGTGTATTCAGTCTGAATGCATACAAATGTAGCATTTTATATCAAAGAACTGACAACTAATTAGAAAGACGACTATGCTCGGTGCATTTAGTTCGATAAAACATAAATAAACGTTTTTTTAAATCGGCCATATTTTTAATACATTCGGATAATACCATTCTTTACTTTAATATATAATAATGATACGAATACATTGAGAAAGATTTTTGTCTTAATTTAAAATCTTTTGTTTTTATTATTTATTTTCGAGTATAGTGCTATAATTTTATTAATTATGAAATTTATTATTGATATTAGCCAACATTTGTTGCCAAGAGCTCCCAAATCTGGCCATGATTAAGTCAAGCGTACCTTCGCTCTTTGAGTCCTTTTGAAAGCTTAAAAACCCTAAAATTACATATTTTTGTGTAATATAACGATCCAAATTGTACATATCTTATATAGTTTTTTTTACAAAAAATATGATTTAAAAAAAAATAATTTTACTTAAACGTGTAGAAAAATACAGATACTGACGCAAAACTGTTCCCACCTCTTAGCTGCTACGATTAATTACTGCTACTAATTAATTATTTCTAAAAAAAAGTTGTATAATTAAAAAAAATCTATTTAAGTATTGTTTACCTTCAGAATATTAAAATGTATTAATAATAATAAACTGCATACGATTTAGACTCAATTTAAATGATGGATGAATCCATAACTCACATGTAGGACAAAATGTCACGCTACGTAAATTCACATAAGCGTATAAACAATTTTTCACTTAAATCACAAAAAAATTACCAAAAGTCATTCTACTCCTTGGATCTAACTAAATAACAATAAATTGATCGAAATAGATTAGATTGTTGCATTAAATAAGATAGGAATCGATCAATGAAAATCTGAATGCGGAAATTTGTTTATATCTCTTAATTACATGTTACAGATTCATTCGGATCGATCACCAGATCGAGTTCAAACCGAACAGAAATTAATCGTATTAATACATTTTTACACTGTGAATCTAAATTATAATAATTTTTAATTTTATCATCGCCAGCAATTTATTTAGAATTAATTTTCTAAGCGCTAGGGGTTTTTCCACATACACGAATCTTGGGATTCAGACTTCTTATACCTGCACGCAGATCAAGTTTGTTTTACATTTTTGCTACTCCCCTTTTTGGTGGAGCTATTTATACATTCATACGTTATACATTTATACGTTCATTATACATTTTAGTTATGTTCACATTATTATGAAATTAAGAATAGTTCTCAAATTGGTTTGTGGTGCAGCTGTCAAGGGTTTTTCTGAACAAAGCTTAATAAGAAATAACAAAATGTAAGCAAAAAACTATACTTAATTTTTAAAAATAAAAAAAATTTCCCTTACCTTGCGGCAGGAATTGAACCCAGGTCAGTCGCACAAAACACATGTGCAGCTCTACCCACTGAGCTATCTATCGACTTTGCTTTATATGTGCATAAATTTTTTTTTAATTTTGGCATGCGCGTTGTAATGGTAAAGGGTATTCACTGGCGGAAGACCCGACTGCATGTCCATCTTGTTCATATATGTTTCAGTCCAAACCTTTTTTGCAAGCGATCATGGTAAGTTAACGGAAGCTAAAGAACGCTTCCGTTGTCCGATGCCATGCAACTCCTTTTCGGCCCTTTATCTCCTCTCCTTTCCCTGACCCAATATGCGAACTTAATAGATATTGTTTTAAAAGGAATAGCAGGTGCGGAGCTCTGTGATCCATCCCCAAGTATCGGAACCAGCGCGTACATCCTCTCAGCTCGTCAGGAAACATTCGTATTACAATCGGGCACCTGTGAAAGAAAATTGATCAC
The DNA here is from genome assembly GCA_035046345.1 of Drosophila birchii. Lineage (NCBI taxonomy): Eukaryota > Metazoa > Arthropoda > Insecta > Diptera > Drosophilidae > Drosophila > Drosophila birchii. The sequence continues at coordinate 20,179,188 of JAWNOA010000069.1, read as the reverse complement.
CCCCACCCCCTCCCCTCACGGTCATGACACCTTGTAGCAGCTCATTGTCGGACGGATGCAGGTAACGCGAGAGTTGTGCGCAACACAGAATGACAAGGGGACCCAATATAATAATCATAATCATATATTATAATAACCCAGATTAGATGGTTGGTTAGAGCTCTGTGGAAGAAGATGAAAATATGGCCGACAAACTAAATCGGCAAAGAAAATTGGCGATAAACTCACCATTTGCTCATTTTGGCTTTTCCTATCACTTAATCTTTTCACTATTATATTTATATTGTTGTATACTATTAATATTTAGTTTGTATGTATTTATATACGTTTAATATATACACTTAATTATGAAATTTTAGTTTTTATTTTCGAAAATTTCGTTCTTTGAGTTTACGGTTTAATTATCATTGCATTGTTTACATATTTTTATATCAATAATATACATTCTAACCATTATCTTTTGTTTGTTTTATAATTAGAAAATCTGCACCAAACTCCTGTGATGTTTATTGAAAATTTAATGGATTTATGGAACTGACGAAGGCATAGAGAGGGGGAAAACGGTCGCAAACAGTCTGTTTTAAAACATTTTTATTCTTTTTTCGCAGCCAACTCACAAAATACTAGAAAGTGCCACACACTTTTCTAGTATATTTGTTTTCTTGTCAGGTTACCGACCTATAAAACGGCCGCTGACGAACAACTGTTTTCAACTATTTGCCTCTCGCTCTCTCTCACTGCTTAAAGACGGTTTTTTACTGTCTGGATACGGAGCTTATCCCTAAACAATCGATTGTTCTCCAGCACTATTCCTGGGGCACTGAACGATGGCATGCGTTGCCAGATTCATATTCCTGTGGTACTGAACGAACTGAACGATCGGCGGGCTTCGATTTCGTGGCACTGAACGCTTGGCGCAGGCGCTTGGGCACATTTTTAGCAGTCGATTGCTGATTTTATAATGAAGTTGGCAGCATCCTATCCATCTTTTTGGGTCCAAATTCCGCATGCAAAATTGGCGTTTGTCTTATGTTCTAAAAAGCTTTAGTTAACCCCTCTGAAATGGTTTAACTGATTCCGTTTATGTGTTATATGAGGTTAGACCGACCCCAGAGGTGTTGAAAATGGTAAGGTTTCAATGACATTCAGCCCAGTTTATGCCTGTGACTCCGGAAACCCCATATTTTATAGGTACATTTCTTATAGCTTCCGTTTAGTGTTCGGCTTTTTATTTTGGTTGAGGTTAAAGTAGTTGTGGGTATGGAAATAGGTATGATTAAACCGCTCTTTCAATTAAACACTGAACAATAACGGAAACGTAACGAAAGAGCGAACACACACACTCTCGGTGGGTAGTAGGAAAAGGGAGCTATACCTGGTCACCACCGCCGAAGTCGCACCACTTTAGCTGGCCAAAACCCATTTTTTAAAAGTTGTTAACTTTAATTGATTTTGGTAGCGATCGATTAGAAATAGAGTGACCATCTATGTGGCATGCCCCAAATTTTCATAGGTGTCGCCACTTTCGCGCTCGGAGCTGTTAAAGTCAGCTGTTTGCTCACAAGAAAATTGGCAGAGTTAAAGTGCAAAAAAATCACATTTTTTAATTATAAAAACTCGGAAAAAACATTCCGAACTGAACAATTTTTTTGCTGAAATATATTCTAAAAATGTTTGAATTATTTGTTTTAAAATTTTAAATGACCTCAGCTCTTGTTATGATTTTGTAAATATACGTTAAAAACTGTCTTCCAAAATATGCAACTTTTTTTTTAAAACCTATTTTTGAAAAGGTATATCTAGTGAGTCCCACCTAGTCCCACCTTAAGACCTATTGGGTCTTAAGGGAATTAGGGAATTTTATGCTTATTCATTTGCATATAGTCAGAAATTCCACATTTGAACACATTTCTTTAAATTTTTATGAAAAGATTACCTTATTTTGTATGAAAATTACATCTTAAAATCGTCAAAAAAAGTCGAAAAACTTATGAAAACATATAAAAATCTACTAAAAACTATGAATTCAATTTATTCAAATAATATACAATATAAAACTAAAATTTTATATCGGTAAATGTTTTTATATTAAATTTTTCTGCCAAAAACAGTGTTGTATTCCGATTCTTATGAAAACTATAGGAATTCGTGATCCGATTTTGTTAAATTTTGAAAATATAGTTAAAATTACATAATCTAAGAGTAACCGAATTTTTGTAAATTTATCTCAAAAACAATTTTTTTGTTTCTATGAAAGCTATAGGATATAGTTTTCTGATCCGCATAATTTTAATCCAGTATCATCCTACTAATACCAAAATACGATTGGGAAAGTTTCAAGTTGATACCTTTTAAATTAACGGAGTTACTAATATTGGCCAAGAAAAGTGGTTCGCTGGACCATAGTGAGTCGTCCTTTTCGTGGCTGATGTTTACGCCGCACAGTGGCGCCTTTCTGTCATTTGGCGTTGCAAAAATCATAACTTTTGAACCAAATAAAATAAGAAAAACCATTTATAGGGTATCAAAGTGAAAAAATTGAATTTTCTCATAGAAAACGATTTAAAAAAAAGTATTTAATTTTTTAGCTTTTTTTTTAGCTCAAATAAAAATATTTAAAAAAATGTAAAAATATATTTTACACAAAATTTTTTTTAAATTTCGATTTCTTTTATTTTTTTTCTCATTTTTCTACCATTTTGACTAACAATAATATTGAGGGAATTTCTAATAGCTGAAGCATTTCTGGACTATAAACATTTTATTCCTCATCCTTTCGCGATTTCACGATTTTAACACTATGTAGTTGAGTGCTCCGTGGTGCTTCAAAAGTTCTAAACTACATTAGGCAGAAAAATGTGTTAAAAATGGACACCTGGCAGGTAACGATTTACCTGTACAAGCCAAACCCAACCTGCCGGTTTTTTTGCTTTAATTTACAGTTTATGAATGTATCTATAATTTAATATGAATGTATCTATAAAAATAATTATAATTTTTTTAAAACCAAAATCAGTCCGATTGATTGTCTAGTTTTTGTGTAATATTACCTGAAAGTCAACCAAATTCTATTTTTTTTGTGTGTCGCAAAAATAGAAATATTTTTCAACTTTGAATGCTCATAACTTCTACAAAAATGGTCCGGTCTCTGTCGATTTTTGCGACTATGATTTTTTGATTTATGCAACGCCAAATATGCGAATGGCGCCACTGTGCGCCGTTGGCAATATCGGGCGACTGCTGTTCGATGGCCATAAAGGGAGTTGCAATCCAGCCGAGACAATAAAGCAACACTCATATCACACTTCTGGCCCTGGGCCGCAAAATAACTTTGAGGAAAGTTTTGGGCTTGCCTTGATAAGGACATTTTTTTCGTCTAGTTTTTCCGATAAAGTGCAAAAAGATTCTATGCCTATGTATGTGTGTGTTACACCAAAGAAAATAGGTTAGTACTTGGGAACAAATGGACCGTAAAGGGATGGTTAAGAAATTGTTAAGCTGGAGCTTTCTTAAATTGTAGGTTACTATTTGTAATAGTATTTGAAATAACTATTGCGATTGACCAATAGTTATTATGAATTGAATAAAGCCGCTAATTCTTGGAGTCCCACTTAAAATAACTATTAATTTTAATTGATGAACATGTGCTAGCGATTAAGATTTAATAATGGTTAAAAATGAGAACTCACAAGATTAAAAAGACATGCTCATTTTTTAATAAGAATTCAAAACACTTAAAAGCAATAAATGAAGAATGAATTAAAGAACAAAATATATGGTAAATATTTTTCTAGTTTTTAAGAATCAAAGCAAATTATGCAGTCCGAAATAAATTCCGATTTTTGTGAAGACCCTTTAGTTACTGGTTGATCTTCCCCTTAATTGTATGCCTTCTTAAGTTTTACTACAAGAATATATCATCAGAATGATGGCCAACTCAAACCAAAATAGCACTAAAAAACAATGAACCTGCTGCCAGAATACTTATTTTATTTCAGATAGTGCTTATATTCCATATATTTGTTTTCAAATTTGCTTAATTGTGGATCAAACATTTGCTAAGTAGTTTATAAAGCTTAACCAACATTAAATGCCATCAGCAAATGCACAAATACATATGTATGTGCATACGATGGCAAGTTAATCTCGGTTAGCACTCGAAAATAGCTTTTATGGCGGCGTCCAGAGATGGCTGCGGGGCAAGGTTGACGCCGAATTCACTGCAAATATGATTGGGGGTTATGGATCCTGACACTGGCCTCCCAGCTTCCGCAAACAGTTTAAGCGCGCGGTACAGTGGAGCCGGAGTCAGGACCGCAGCCAGCTCCGCATTAGATATGCGCATACATTGAGCGGCATGACAAACTTTTGTTTGCAATGCAAATCTGGCGGATACGGTTGGGGCGGTACGGTGCGGTGCGGCCTGCTCGGGAGTGCTCCTAACGGTTAGTTAGAGACACTTGTGTGACTGGTTGGCGTAATTAAATTTATTGCAACAGGCGGGGAGGGGGAGAGGTGCGACCAAAGTGCCGGGACAATAACTATTTGACTAACCGTTGTGCAGACATTTTGATAACTTTCAATTTGATTCCACTCTGCGGCGTCATGTTCGCTCAGCTGGAGGAAGTGCCTGGAGGAAGTGTTTTGCTTTGTGGCCATAATGAAATAAACTTGTCGCACAGTCGGCACAAGCCATTTGCCATTTGCCCGATGTCCTGTTTGCCCAAAACTACATCCGTCGTAGAGAGTTCGGGGTCGGAGGTCATGGCTCCTCGAGCCTGAGATCTCGGATGCGACAGCAGCTGCCGGAGGGCTCGCATTGGAAATTTAATTACGCGTGGGACTTGTTTACAGATCCAAAGTTAATCCTTGCTGCCAGTCGGACGTGCGCATTAACCTTAATTAAGTGACAAACAATCCACGATGGGGTGTTCGAGTTCGTCACGCCGTCATTTTATTTACAGGCAATTGAATTTTAATAGGATTTCGCCTTGACTAAGAGTCCCAGCCATCCTTCTTGGCCCGAGACTTAGCTTCTTTATTCTGCCTTCTCCTTGGCCGGTCAAGTGTCCATTTGCATAGTTGCTGGCAACGCAACTCTTTGGCCTGCCGGCCATTATTTCGCACTCTTTGGTAATTTAATTCATTTGCAATGCCTTTGCGAATTACGTGGCTGAGAAGTTTACTTTGGCATTTGCCATTTTAGTCCTGCGGCCCCGTCCCGCCCCTGCACGAGTATTTGGCCGTAAAGTCCTTTTGCGGCGACCGTGCCAGTGGAGCCCTGAAAGCCGCAAGCCACTTTCGTGATCCCTCCTCGGAGTCATCTTAACGCATCATTTAAGCCGGCACAGGCCTTGGGGTCGGGGCGGGTGTCCTGCCCCGGAATCAGGGTCAGATAATGTTTCGTCTCTGTTGCCCTTAATTAAAGATTAAATGTGCTAAGTTGTCCGGACTTTTGGCAGCAAAACTTTGCTTTAATAACGGCCATTGCCAAAGTTGGATGTGCTCGCGTGTGTGCGTATATGCGATTGGTCCTGCCATGCATCCATCCAGCCATCCATCAATCAATCAATTACGCTTAGAAGTGCGCCAGGATAATAAAACGTGCCTGAAACGGAGTTTTGTCAGCAAAATTTACGAGCGACTTGCCAGAAAACCGGAGCAGGACTTGATTGAAAGAGTTTTTCCTCTTTATTGCAAGTGCATGTGTATAAGGAGTGTATACTATATATATTTAAGGGAGGTTTTCCGGTTTGTATATTTTATATACATATTTCGGCGCCAAAGTAATTTCCCTTTAAATCACATAATATCAGGATGTACTTTCAGCTTATTCGTTTGCAATTCCTAAATATTTTGTAAGGCAAAGACGTTTTCTTTTGAATAATTGATTGCACAAAAGCGAACTTTCAAGTTTGTATATTTTTATATGCATTTACAGGCTTTAATACACAACTTTTGCTTAGTTTGCAGGGATTTTTCGTGTTTCAGCACATATTTCATGCGTGATATTATGCAAAAAACCCACTTATGAAGTCCAGCACCGATAGGTGCATTGCGAAAATGGCAAGCGGTTGTTGTGTTTCTGTTTCTGCCGTAAATGCCGGCCTAAGCTGGCAAAGCAATTATTTACCTAAATGGTTTGCCCACGTCAATGGCAATTGTCTGCGATTTCCATTTTGGCCGAAATGTGTGTTGCATGCACCAGCAGCAGCCTTTCAGGGGCGAGGCGCCAGGACAATGGAGTGCGGATCTGGCCAGTTGGGCGGGCTGTAACAAAGGGAGGATAAGGCAAACTTTTTAATTGAAAACCAACAAAAATATATACGAGCAACGTCAAAAGTTGCAAGTGGTTGACACTTCGCAACCGGCCCATCACGACCAACCCGGCGTATGCGTAATATTGAAGGTGGCTGGCAGCAGGAGTAAACGAAACGAAACGAAATGAATCCTTTGCGGCAGCCGTTGCCAGGCATCAAGGGCTTTAAGCAGAGCACATACATACATACACAAATATATGCGGGCAAAAGTCCTGTGGTCCTTAATCAGGATCAGAGCTATTGCAGACTGGCTCTCAGTCGGCAGCCGCATCATTATGACGGGACTGTGAGTGGAGTAAATATATTTAAATTTAAGATTTTGCAACTACATATATGTGTGCCCAGGGATTACTCATTCGAGGGATTGGGACTGCCATTGCTGTTGACACAATTCCGCGCCGAGATTCCTGCCGTTGCGTTGTATTTACGTCTCTGCAATTTATCGAAGTTGGCATATGACGCTGATGTTGCTGCTGCTGAATCTGCTGCTGTACGTGATGCCAACTTTCGGTGCTTCTGTTTTCCATTTTCCACTTTCAACTTTCCGCTGTTTTCCCGCGTTTTTTAAGCCCTTCGCCTGTCAAAAGTTGGGCACGCATTCCAGCTGCATTCCGCCCAGAGCTTAATTGAATCATCCCGTTGTTTATCGGACCAGCGCCAAGCCCCCCGGCGCTGTAATGTGATTATGGAGTTGTTTTGCTCGCAATTAAAACAAATTGTGCACGCTGTGCCCGCGAAAACATAAACAAACTGCTGGCTGCCAGTATTTGTTATTTGTTATTTGTGCAAACAATGGGTCACGGCTGAAGTGGCGCTCGCTATCCGTTTATCCCACCGGTTGCACCCTGCTCCCTAATCCGGACATCCTCATGTACATGATTAAATCGCTCATAAAGGCAACATCAAGCCATAAAAAATCAATTCCGACTCCGACAATTCCGCAAAGATTTACGTTTCAATTTCTGGCACAATAAAAATCAAAGCAGCCAAAGTCTGTATCCCAGGGATACGTGCATCCGGCAGGACTCGGCCGAGAGTGCGTGCGAGTGTGTTTGTGTTGTGTGTAACCATAAGCTGGCTTAGCAGATTTGTTGGCGAAATTAGCAGGCTCTGAGGGATCGGAAAAGGAGGCGGGCGGTGCGGGGTCCTGTGGGATATCTATTTTCGGCAAAAGAATTCGGCGACATTCGCACAGATTTATGCGCCATAAAAGTGCGGCTAGACATGAACATGCGTGTCAGCAGTAGGGACTCGCTTTATGGCGTCCAATAAAAGGGAACCCGAAACCCGTCCGGCAATAAAAACTAGAAATGCCCCTCGATCAACACACTGAACCTTCCTGCCTTCAAAGTAACACAACCGTCGGCACTTTCAATATTTAGTCCTTGCCATAAAGCTCTCATTTATTCAGAGGTAAAAACTCCATTGTTTGCATGCCAACTTTGAGAGATTTTTTCCTTATTGCTTTGCTTGCTTTTGTTAATTTTTGTTAATTCAAAGTCAACAGTTCCGCAACAAACTCTAATCCCTGTGTGTTTGCCTAAGGTAATTGCAGAGGTCATGTTTACCCAATGGGGTTGTGCCCTCCATAAATATGTGAAGAGGGTTTGCTGGCCATTTTTTTGAGTGCCCATCGGGGAGTCTTTCTCCACTGCTCACCTTTTAATTGCGGCAAATACATGTTTTATCGCATGCTCCTTGTTGCGGCCAAAGCCTGCGGCCGAGTCTGGCTTAAGCCAGTTGCAACAACTAAAAGGATCATGGTGGCTATAGCGTAGTTGGCTGCCAAGTTGTCGCAGCCGCAGGTGCCGAGGCGTACTCACCGAGCACTTTAATAAAGTTCTGGAGCTATGCATAGTCTTCGTTAAGTATGCCACTGAGATAGCACCCCAACTCTCTACACCCAATTTAATCTACACACCAACTTCAATGTACACTGAGATTTGCAATGGAACCTTTACTTTGCAACTAGTTATTTATGAGTTGATTTATTACTTATTAGAGTTTTAGTGAATATTTGTTAACTATGTGAATCTAAGGAAATATCTGTATACATTTGTAATTGAACTTCCGCTTTATACCTTTAAACCTAACTTTAAGAAAGTGGGTTTAAGATATCATTTAGCATAGGGTATACTATAAAGCAGCAAAGAGTTCTTTAAAGTAACTTACTGGTGTAGGATGTCTTTTCTCAGCATTAATCGCACATTAAGCTTAACCCCATTATAATTATGGTTCGGTTCGCAAAATTAAACGAAAAGAAAAGAAATCTGGGGGGTTTTTTTCTTGTAATTCAGATCGATTGTTATCAGATTGATACTCCAACTCAAGCCTTAAAGTTAATTATAATGTGTGTACATTACATGCAACGCTTGAAACAGAAAGCGTAAGAGAGAACATATCCTACTGAAAGAAAGCGGTCTATGGAGAGTGATAACTTTTATCTCAGTGAACAGCAACAGCGAAGTAGAAAAGAGGTTATATCCTCTTCTTCCAAACTTCTTGAAACTTAAAAAATATATATAGAATTCGAATTTTTATATTATTACAAGATGTTATGTATAAAATATAGTTACCGAATCTCGTCTTTGTAAATGACAGATTGAGGAAGGAAAGAACTAATTTAAAAGTCAAGTTACAGTCTACTGTTATTATTGCATTATTATTACCTGCGTTCCTACTATGATATGTTACAGAACCCGACCTAATAATGTTCCAAAATTGGGACTGATAATTTTATTGTTTTATATTTACATATGTATTAAATTTAAGGTTTTTTAAGTCTATATATAAAAGTATCTGGAAATCGTCTATATTAAATCCTGTACCTTTTTACGTTTGTAAAATGTTCCTTTAAAGAAGACTGTAATTCTGCGGCAACTCCCCGATTGACAATCCCTGAGTGTAGCCTTGAGCTGCAGGGCGATGTCTTGGTGGCCCACTCATCCACTCGAGGCGCTGCAACCTCTTGCAGCTTCATAATTGCCATGGCAACGCCAACTTCTGCAATTCTTTCGCTTGTGGGGCGCGTGGAGGGGTTCGGGGAGCTGAAAGCGTTTTCACTCTGTTGTTTTCAAATTGCTTTTAGCAATCCCTCATACTTTTGCGCCACACTTCAATGGGCGTTCGTCGAGTACCGACCACCCCCCCTCCCGCACTTGCATTTGGCGTGTCATAATTACAGGTGCAGGACGAGATTGCTCGCAATTGCATTCCGTTTTTCTGGGCTCGTAATCAGAAGATGTCGAAGTGTTTTGCATTAAAGTGTCGCTTTAATCAGGCCGCCGGCAGGCGCTGGACAAACTTTTCGGCCGAGAGACAAAAGGCGATGATAATGCGAGTAGCTATGAAAACAGGAAGTGGCCCCAAGCCACAGGGATGCTCCCTCCTCGGAGACTAAAAATAGTGTTGTGAGAATGCCAAAGTTGGCAAAGTCTCGAGTTCATTCCATGGCCGGTTTTCTCTGTTAACTGATTTCCATATTGTTGTTAGTTGCGCGAACTATGCGTGTACCTATATAGCCACACTGCCGTCTGTCTGAGAGGATGTCTGTGAGGGTGGAGGCGGCTTCACTTTTCCAACTTCTGTTTGGTACAAGGAAAAACTTTTAAACATTTTCGACACCCAATTTTTGCGCTTTTATCGTGCCAAGTGCTCGGCGACAGTTTTCTCTCTCCGTTGAAAGCGAATTAAATTCAGAAATGCTGCTTCACCTCCAAGCAATTTCTGTTTAATTGCTTAAAAGCAATGCAAGTGTGCCAATGCAATTCACTTCGATTGCATTATCAATTTAATTTAATGGCCATCAAAATCAAGCTCCTGCCTCCGGCTCCAGTGTTCGTCCTGCGGTGTCCTGCTCGCATAATGAAATGCATTTTCCTCGACACAACATAACAACACATCTGTCAAGCTTGAGCTATCGGATATCGCATCCGTCTGATATAAAATTCTCAATTATGATTGAAATAATGTCAGGATCAGGTCGGAGATTAAGGCTCTCAGTTGGTGGGGCTTTTGGAATCGCAGATGCCGAGATGCTTATACCAAGTGCTTTTAGCCTTCGTTTCGAGTGAATCCCCAACATAAACAGCCAGATGATGCGGGCCAGAAAGGCAGATTATTCAACAATACCACTGAGCCGAGCTGAGTCGAGCAGGGCTGAGCGGAGGAGCGTCTGTCAAAGAGCTGCAGACTCGAGTGTCAGATGTGTCTTAGCATTTTAAATATTTACATCTGGCATATGGCATTTGCAAGTGTAATTCCCTCCTGGGGCTACCCGGAGATTAGGCCAACACGGCGGCAGTGGCTGACGGGGAAGCTGGCCACTTGCCCAGGGCCAGCTCAGGCTCACGCTCAGGCGCAGGGCCAGTCCTTAGAATTTATAATTGTAATTTAATTTGCATAAACTTAGGCCGCCTTGCCTTGGAAGGAATCGCGCCAAGCGAGCACATGTCCAATTAAATGAATCACTTTTATGGCTCTCGCCAAGGTTGCCCCAGCTAAAATTTTGAAACAATATGCTTTAATATTTATGGGGCAAGTTTTCTGATAGGTTTTGTTTTCGTCCAAGCCCAAAGAAAGGATTCGCCTAAGCTGCTGCTGCTGACCCAGGAGCAGTCATAATCGAAACAATGGAAGTTCCGTTGACGGTTTTATTACATTTTCCAAACAATTGCCCAAGATTTATTCGGGACAAGCTGCGTTGACATTTTACAAAAGCCTATTTCGCGCAGTGTTTAGCCAGAAAGTGTTATTTTAATTAATTAATGCATTCATTCGACGGCCCATTTACACGTGACCATTTGTTTATCTCGGTTGAAATGGCCTGCCGCAGCTTTTAATTAAATGCCTATAAATCTATAAATACCATCAATAGTTAAGTATTTGCCTTTTAGATAAATATTTTCATATTCTCTTTCCGCTTATTAGAATTTCGCTTAATTTGCACATTTGCGGCGATACAAGATAATTGCTTTGGCAAACATTATATGTATTCATATCGGAGCGGCAGCATCTGTCAGCCGGGCTTATTATTTAGCCATGGCGACATAAATATTTTCAGCACATTTCAGCACGCTCAGAAGGATCCAATTTGCATTCACATAAATATAAATACTTCTCGGCCAGCAGGATGGGTCAATTGGCGCTGCTCACATGGCCAGAAATGAATCGATTGCGCTCTGTGGGGACTTGTCCATGATTTATGTGGAGCATTCTGTCCAACGCCAACTGTTGCACGTGCGTCGAGCTTCGAGCTGCGAGCTGCGAACTGTGAGCCTGGAGGCAGCCTCCTCCAGGACGAGCCATTGTTATTTTATGTTAATGCATGACGTTGTTAAGCATCTCGAAAATGTACAAAAGAAATTAGCAAATGTGAAAAATAAATAAAAAAGAGGAGCGGCGTGGCGGGGCAATGAACGAATTCAACGGCAACTGTTGACAGTTATCCTGACACAAACACGCATTGTAATGTCTAACAAGCTTCACAGTGGCAGCAATGGCAGCGGCAGCGGCAGCACCAAACATCGCATGTCACTCAACGGCCTCAGAGTCCTGCTGACAGCCTGTGTCCTGTGTGTGTGTCTGTGTCATTTACATATTTACACTGTATGCCCGGTGCTTAAGACTGAACTTTAACAAGCAGCCCTTGGTCCTGCCTCAAGGATTTCCGGTAGGGATGAGAAAAGTTCAACCATATCCGTTGCAAATAAGGATCAATCGATCTTGCTAATTTAAAGCTCGACTTTCTAGATGTAAATGATAGGTATAGATATTTGCTATAATTATAATTTTGAATGGAAACGTCGCAGAGCATTCTGCGAAATAAATTATTGCAAAAGATAATTTGTTATTTTAATTGATAAACTCTTAATTATATTCTGATTATTTTTTGAGATTCAGGGATATAAAGACAGAGAGTACCTAAAATCCTTATATACTTAACAATCAAAGTTATAAGATCTATTTATTATTGTTATACTTGAAGACTTGAAATAAAGTAAGGCAAGATTTTTATACCTTTTCAATCATAATAATAATACTTGGCAACTGTTATTTAGGTGAAACTAATATTGATGTAATAAATATTGGCAAAAAGTGTGTCTATTTTTTCTCTGTCCGTTTTTAAGGACGATGTGGATATATTCCGTAATTTGGAAATTACTTAAAATGACAAAAGCAAAAAGATAAAAATATGTTAAAACCATCATCACAAAATCGATAATATTTATGACAATTCATTGATAAGATTTGTTAGTATCATGAGGACCGTTAATATACCTTTAATATATCCATATACCATATACAAAAATTCATTCAGAAATTGATATATATTTTTCTTTCAATAGAAACGTGGAAAATGGACATGACTGTGGGCTGAACGATAATAAACTTTCAAATTTCTTAATAAAATCACAAATTAAGTGAAATAACATTTAAATTCATATGAGAAGAAATTAGCTTACATTTGTACATAGTCCCTTGCAAAGGGTACTTTACTTAATTTACTTTCATAAACGTTAATAGTAATAGTAATTAATAATTAATAATGAGTAATAATAATTATGCCGAAGTCTCTAAATGAATAGCGACTTTTTTGGCGCCCAGGTTTTTAATACAAAACCGAAAATACAAAACAGAGAATAGTGCGATTTTCGAAAGGATACGTTTTTCCCCGTGCAGCTCAATAGCGTGCGGTAAAAGTGGAATCGAAATCGAAAATCTCCGCTCGGGGTTGTCCCCGGCACCTGCTATTGTTTTGCATTATGCCAACGGCCGAGTAAATGCGGTCTGGCCAACGCTGATCAAAAAGGCAAAGTGGCGGTGGGGCAAATGCAATTTCCAGCAAAAAGGCCGGAATAACGACACATAACTGATTCACTTTAATGCAATTTGCATGAATCCTCGGACCGGCATCCTTTAACAGGCAGGATAACAGCGCTCTGTTAAGCCCGACTCTCCGCTCCACGAGCTGTGTTTAGTGCGCACAGCTCATTCATAACGGCGACGAGAGCTCTCTCCGGCGAGAGAAAGGCAGCGCGAGAGAGCCGAGATTGAGTTGTAGGCAATAAATACAAAGGACTCAGCATCCGCAGCAACAATGGGCGTCGAGGATTCAGTTATCGCGTAGCCGCCGTGTGTGACGGACAGATGCCGATGTCTGAGGCCGAAGCGAGCGGAGTTGCACATAGTTTCTCGGGCGCCAAGTGCATTCAATTAACATAAAATGTAATTAGAGACACTCAATCTCGCGCGTTCTCTTCCTGTGTCTCTCTCTCTCCCCTCATCGCTCGCAGTGCCTTTCTGGCCGCATTAATTAAATGCAAACAACGGGAAAGTGAGCAGCGCGACAAAACTAAAGCCATTAAAGAGCCAGCGAATAATTCATGGAATTCCCCATTAAACGAGTGGTGGTGGCAAGTGCAGGTGGAATCCAATCGAGTTGGCCGGAAATTGTCGCAAATTAAAAGTAAATTAAATATGGCCCATCTAGTCGGGCTTTATTAGGAGTTATGGCCAGGCCAGCTTTGTTTCATCTATCAATGTGGGTCCTGCCGCTGGCACGGCGCTAATTTCCCACACTTCAAACGTGGCCGGGCCGGGACTGGCATGGATTTCCGTCTCCTGCGGAAGTCCTTCCCGTCCCTGCTTTTGTGCTTTGTGTTTTGTTTTCCCAGCAACTGGGGAGACCAGCTTGCGTCCTGATTTCTCTCTGGTCCCCACCTGCTCTCCACCTGCTGCTGTTGTTGTTTGGCTAGCTAAGCCCGGCTTGGCGTCCCCCTTGGCCATAAATTAAGTGAATTGACAGTGCATTTACCCGGGCCATTCAGCCAACACTCGGAGTGGGCCGCCCAGGCTCCTTTATGATTAGTTAATGGGATTCAATTTCATTTCGCATTGCTCGCCGCAGAACGTAGCAATCGTGGCAATCGTGGCAATCGCAGCTGCCGCAGCTTCCCTTCGCTGATTACATAAGGCACGTTTTCTGGGGGGAAACACTTGTTGGCTTGTCCTCTCTCTCTGCCTTCCCCAAGCACGTAGTCGTAGCCGAGAAAGGAGTTGATGCAGGCGAGAGGGGAAAAACGAATCACGGCGGTGCCATTAGGAACTTGGCGAAATAAATTCAATATAAGCGGGGGCCTAATGGCAGTAGTTGAGTTTCCATTTACATTCACGTTCCACGTCCACTGTTCAGCCTTCATAAATTGGCGCGGCTGCTCGAGGAGGCGCCCCATTTAGAGGGGCATTGTGAATGCAGCCTTTCACCCAGAAGTGACGACATGAAAAAGTACAAGTGTGCATTCTAAGAATAACAAACAACTCGAGTGAGATAAAACCAGCAACTGCCACGGCGACAGCGGTACGAGTATAAAGTGCTAAAGTAAACACAGCCGGGCAAGGAGCGTAAACAAACATCGGAGCAGCGTTGAAGGTTGTACTGGCGAATCCCTGCGGCTCTGCCGTGTTGTGTTTGTGTGTGACTGTGTGAGTGATCCAAGTTCCAAAATCCAAAATCCAAGGCAAAGGAGCCAAGAGCCAAGCGCAAAAAGCAAAGAAATGTGCAAGTAATGTGCAGCCAGGAAAGTGCAGTGCCATCCGTAAAATCCGCCGAAAGCGAGACTCTGCCCGGGATTATTAGGAGCGACAGCATGACAAACGGCAGCTCCTTGAGGTCCTGTCTGCTGCTGGCCACCGTTTTCGGATTACTCTGCGGCAACGAGGGTGAGTCTGGAGTCCAAGGAGTCCCTCCATCATCGCTTAAGCAACTCCATTCCGCTGATCGCCCTGCCGGAATAAGAAGGGCGAATTCATTTTACAGCCTTATTAAATCTGTATTACATAAATTACGTTGGGCGCATCGCTCTGAATTTTTATGAGCGTTTTACGCTTTCACATTTCGCATTTCACATTTTCCATTTTCCTCTGCCAGTCGCCTTTCCCAGCTCGCTTTTATGTCATAATGAGTGCAGCCTTTTGATTTAATGACAACTGTTTGCCATAAAACAACATACGTATGCACACACACAATGCGAATGTTGCTGGCTTTTATGTGGCCTGTGATTTATTTCACTTCTTATTTTTATGATAATTTATCAAATATGCATAATAAAATGCCAGCGACGCCAGCGACCGTTTATGGCCCTCGAAATTTTGAGAAAATTTCATATGTGAGGTGGCAACAGCTTGCCGATCAGATCCTTTGTTTGTGTGCACCACCAGGGTGGACCTTGATTCTGTGCAAAACATTAACATTATTTTACCTCTTAGCACCACAGATTTATTTACGATTTATTTTTTCGAGGTCCGGCCCCTGAGTACTAACCCGGCCCCTGCTTACTTTTGCGCATGTGAAGAGTCGAGTCAGCACGGGCTTATTTTGCATTTGTTCTTGCCTCCACGCAGCTTTGCCCTTTGAGTATGTAGACGAGCACGACGACTTCAACTACGACCTGGACACCGCCCAGTCCCAGGCCAAGTATGACGCCCGCCTGCTCTCGCAGCAGATGCTCAGCGATGCGGAGCTGCAGCGCCAGCGGGCGGACGGGGACCAGGATAACGGCTTGGAGCCTGGCTCGCCACGAGCTCAGGGGATTGGCGCGGCTTCCGTGGCGGATGGCGCGAATGGAAGCCCCACCGAAGAGGATCTAGAGCCGCACAGTCGGGCAGCGGCTTGCTTCACCAATGGACACAAGTACACGCACGGCCAGAAGGTACACTGAAAAGATGGGAAAACTGAAACATCAAGCCAAGATTATAAGAAGTCCTCTTAAATGGAAACCATTTTGTTAAAAAAGTGGCAAAGAGTGGTTTGTTAAGTGGCAACTGACAGGAACAGGCGCACGCTTATGGCTATATTAAATATTAATATAAAAGGCTTAATTATTTATTCTTTATTAATGCATTATTCAGGGTTAATGCATTAAAATCCAATAAAATCTTCCCCATAAAAAAGCATCTTGTTGAGGCTAGAACTTTGCACCTGGCTTATGCCTCTTTTATACTCAATTACAAATTCAAATTTCTAGTGCAGAGCTAAAACGAGGCACGGAAAAATATATAATATAAAAAATCTGAAATAGAAAAAAGCTGAGATAAATGTTAAATACATTTTATATAATTTAAGAAGTTTAGTTTCATTATTATTTTGTATCTATTTATACATAGGTTATGTTTAGAATGAAAGTTAATATTATATTATTTTTTTTATTATTTTTGGGTAATGGGATTTGTAATAATTTTTTTTTTTGTAATCAAAAAAGCTTGTTGGATCGCATAAATATTTACATTTTATTTGGGAATTTTTTGCATTTTAAATTTACATTTAAAAGCATCTACAAATACATATTTTATCTTTTAACTACATATGTATAATTCTTTAACTCTATCTAACCAAAGACATTATAATACAAAAATGGGGAACGTCCATACATTCGTTTTGCAATATGAAGCTGCAGTTTTGATGGCAACGACAATCGCTCTTTATCCGCTCTCATATTATATATTCCAATGTCTTTGATCTAACTTATCATCAACAAATAAAAACTGACTATTCATAGGTTGCATTTAATAATTATTAATTATTTTAACATTTTTAAATTTACACAATAAATGAATTTTAGAGTTTTTGCTGCTTAATCTAGTTAACTTTTGTTTTATTTTTATTCATTTTATTAGGTAACAAAACATCAGATACAAATTACTCCTCTGCCGGTTAGTTTCTTTCCAAGATTTATGTAAATAAAGCAAGTTTTTTTCTGTGACCAAAACTTTAATGGATATTACTAGATTTTAAGAATTAAATAACCTTCCAAACAATGATTTTATATTTCTTTTTATACTTTTAAGATGAGAACAATTGAAAACTTAAACTAAACTTAAAATTCAGGATTCCTTTCTTCACTTAAATTAGCAATATGAACATCTCAATTATAGGCAAATTTTAGGGCTATCTAATGAAATAATAGTAAATTATGCAATTACAAGATTAGTTTCCAAGGCATTTAAAATTGTTTTAATAAGTGGTTTACAAGGATAATTTACGTTTCAATGAAATTGCATTCCCATTAATGCCTGATGCGAGTATTGTATGCAAACAGAAACCTAAATTCCAATGAACTCCGCTTGCTGGAAACAGATCACAGCTTGAAATCCTAAACTCGTTGCACTTGAACAAAGCACTTGCCTGATTTCAATTAGTTCCTCGTTATGGCCCAAGTTACAGTATCAGAGTCAGTGTGTTGCTATCGGCATCGTGCAACTGTCGGTGCCTGCCATCAGTTGCCGTTTCCTGTTCCTTGGGCCGACATGTGGTCTTCGCTTACTCATTCATGGCAGCACAAAGCCCTCAAATCGCTTTGCATTGTGATTGATTGTTCGGTTGCGGGAACATATATGTAGAAGTATATGCGGATGTGTGGGTGTTTGGGCCACAAAGCATCTGCTAACGGCCCTCTTGCCGAGAGAAACATTCAAATTATACGCTTATATGCCTTATCTTTCGTCCGGGAACAGGTGCCCCGACTGGATGCCTGCGAGGTGTGCCTCTGCATGGACGGCGAGATCTTCTGCTGGTGGGAGAAATGCGGTTAGTTCTCGCTCGGTTCTCGGGCCGTTGTGCGGCATGCATAATATAACAAGAAACTTTTGCCTTTTTTCCCGCAGATAAGGCCAGTGTAAACACGGCGAAGGCAGTGGTGGTGTCAGAAAGTGGTGTTGGCCAGGACGATGTCGTCGGTGGCAATGTCGACATTGAGGGGGATGTCGGGGGTGAGGGCGACTATTCAGATCCATATCGCTACGAGAGCACAACGGGAAAGTCAACAAAAGTGCATAAAGCGGCTAGGAAAGTTGGCAAGCGGCATAAGCATCGCAAGAATCAAAAGAATTTTAATGACTACGAAGTTTACCACAGCCACAGGCAGAAGCAGCCGGATTATAAAAAGTCCGGCGTAAAGCAACAGCTCCAGCAGAAGCAGAAGCACCAGAGTGACGGCGGTGGCAACTACAATATAATCAAGCAACACAAACACGAGCAACAGCACAAGTTGCCGGAGCAGAAGCAGCAGCAGCGGGAACAAGGGATTCCAGCTGCCTTGGCTGTTAATCAGGCGGCAAAGGCAACGCATTATCAGCCACCAGCTTCGTCTGCGCCCCCGCATCAGCATGAGCATCAGCAGCAGCAACACCATCCCCACCAGGCACAGCATTCGACCAGCAAAATCCTGAATTTCCCCGAAAACTTGCCATCACTGCTCTATTACGACTACAAGACCGAGGAGCACGAGCATCACCAGCACCAACACCACCAACAGCACTTGCTCCACGAGAAGCAGCGTCTCCTGCAGCAGCAGCAAGAGGCGTTGGGGCGACAAAAGGCGCCAATGGTAGCCGAAGTCGGTCCGGGACCCGCACTCGGAGCAGAGGCAGGCGTTGAACTCCGCACCAACTTGGACGGCGATAAAAACCCAGATGAGGCGGAAACAGACAGCGATATTCTGCCAGAGCCGCCAACAAAGCGGCCAAAGGCAACTCCCACACAATGGCCAGTGCAGGCGTTGATGACAACCCGGACAGGAGCAGCAGCCGGAGCAGCATCAGCCCCGTTTGCGACAGCGACTACGACAGCAGCAGTAGCAGCAGCAGCAGGAACAACATCAGCAACGACACCGACAACGAAGGCAGCGACAAGAACAAATGAAATGGTGACAAGCACGTTTTCTAGTGCCACAGTAGCAGCCACAAATGTGAGTTGATCTGTTTAAGATATGGCTTCGGGTGTCCTTGCAGCAGGCACCATAGTCAGAAGTCGACTGTATGTTTTAGTAAATGATAAGTAAGCAAAGCCATTACTTTTCAATTCAATTCAAAAGATTGTAGGCGGGGGAATTCTGAAAATTATAGTTAATTGAAAATAATTAAAAAAAAAGGGAAAGGCTTTATAACGTACCTCTTCTACTCTTTTCATTTCATTTCACTATTTATATATTTTTCGTATTTGTTTTTAAAAAAGTGATTTTGTTTTCTTTCAATTTTAAGTGTAAAAGATCTTTTTGTCATATTTCTATGTATAAGGGAAAGAGTATTTAGCCCATTGTACTCCTTCTCCCTTTACTTTTTTGCTCTTTTTATGAGCCTGGAAGCTCACCCAATTAGGCTTTGGGCCACTTCATTGGCCGCCACAGCGACAGGCTTGAACTTTGCCCTGCCGCTGGTGTGTCCAGTGAGCCTGAAACGCTCCTCGTAATGGGGTTCTTCATGCTCGAGATGGTTTATTATTTATTTTTCCACTATGCAGTCAAGTTGAATTAACAGTCTGTTTGTGTTTTATTTTCCGCTGTGGCCCGGCCAGCTGCAACATGATCGTCGTGGACATGACGCGGAGGAGGTCGACGACGCCTTCCATCGATGGCTGACGTCCACCGAACTGAATGCTGACAACACAAACTCGCTAGACGACAACTCGGAGCAGGAAACGCCAGCGTCGACAATAATCGATGATGTTGGCACGGCCAACAGGAGCGAGGAGAGGGGCGGCCTGGCCAAAGACAATGGCAGCGATGCCGTCTTCTTTCGCAGCTCGTACAACGATTACAGCAGCGAATTCAATGGAAGCGTTGTCAATATTGACATTACACTAACTGCAGTTGATGTGCATCCCCATCGCCAAACGGATTTAATTGCAAATGGCAACAGAACGTCAGGCGTTAACGACAATGGCAGCAGCATCACCAGCAGCAGCATCAGTAGCAGCAATGGAACAGCAGGGACAACAATGGACCCAGAGGCAGCCAGCAGTAGGAGCGGCAGTGTCAGCAATCAGGATCAGCCCCGGCAGAGCACTGCTGTTCCGCCGTTCACCCTGACAACGATTATAACAACAACGCCGCCGGCACCAGGGCGTATGTGCAATGTTTTGGGTAAGCAACCAAGTCACTGGGGGTCGAGATGGATTATTGCTGCACTGAGATTTATATCATGTTTCTTTTAAACTAAACTATGATAATATAACTATATTGTTTTTTTTTTTGTATTTTGCATTACTTGCATTAATTTTGTATAGTTTTAATGAATATTTCAAAAGTGTGAACTCAAAAACCTAGCTATTTGGAGCTCAAAAACAAGATTTCAAATCCTAGTGATTTTCGAAGCAACCTAAATTAACAAAACTTGAACCTTACATTTAATTGAAATTTGTATTTATATGTTGAGATTATATTTCACGCAAAAATCCCTTAATAAAAGCTTGACCGATATTTTTCTCTGTGTGAACTCAGAGCTCCTACTTTCGCAACACCTCCACTTCCCCGCTATTTTACTACTCCTCGTCGCAATTGTTCACTTCCTAATCCCATTTAAACTGCAAATCGAACTCGGTTCCGTTGCTGTCGTTGCAGGCAAACTGTATAAAATTGGCGACATTCTGCCACAGGATACGGGCAACTGTCTGCAGTGCATTTGCACGGATGCCGTGACACCCGACGAGATGCCGAGCGTCACCTGCAGTCCGCACAATTGCCCGCCGCTGGTGCTGCCGGATTTGTTCGACGCGACTGGCTACTGAGGTTACGGGTTGGTGCTGTAAGTTGCCCAGGACCGAAGACCGAGGACCAGGACCCAGAACCATAACCAGGACCCTGCGGGTGCTTGGGCGCGGCAGGTGTTGGAATTTTTAAATGGATCGAATCGTGATTTAAGCCCGAAACCGAAATGAAACCACAACTACAGCAGGCCGCAGGATACGGGGCAGAAGAGCTCACAGTACTCACTCGCACAGTACTCACTCCCATATTGCATGTCAAGGTCTCAACTAACTCAGCATAATCGTATGGATTTCAGTGTAAAGCCCTCCCTATCACGAGTGCCGGACTCGAGCACTCTCTAAACCGAATACCTATCAGCAAGCATATACTATATCTCGTATTGGACTATATACATACTATATATTGATCAGACCAGACCAGAGTGGGGAGCAGAGTGGAGTCTAGGTTTTAATGCATTTTATAAGGACGCAAAGTCATCTCTCTCCCCAATGCAGTCGATCGAGTCCCGAAAAGAAACAATTCAATGTATACAGCAGTAGAAATTTTAAAGAATTTATAGATGTACCACAACAGAAACAAATATATATATAGTATACATATATCTACCAATGTCTATACCTACATGTGTGTGTATTGAATTCAGTTCAGGAACCATTCACGAATTATTTCCCGACTGAGACAAAAGGCGTGCAGGCTTTCAATATATCCAACAAAGGGAGAATCGAAGCGAAAAAAACTTATACAAGCATAGGCGACTAAATCTATAGCGAAAAAACTGAAAAACTGAACAATGACAAATAATGAACAAACGTGTGTAATATTTTAATTTGTATATTAAAAGCAAACAACTTATTCCTGATTTGCATGCAAATACCCCTATTGTTTCACGCTTCTTTTAGACATTTAAAAATACGTAATCTACGGAAACGATGCCAGACATTATGCGATGTATATGGAAGTTGTTTTAACAAAGCTGAACGCGGCAAAGGAAGACACCATATCGAGTAGTAATAACATTTTAAGCGTAAACCCTAATCTTATAATATGGTATATACTTAGAAACTGTCATATATAGATTCAGTGAATTTGAAATTTACAGCGATCCCTTAAAATTGTTCTCCCTTGGTTTCTAGTGGCAAAGACAGCATTTATTTCAAAGCAAGTTTAGGCGTGATAAACATTGGTTCATTCGGAAAGGGTTAAGTTAAGCAAAAAATATACTTGAAAAGTAGAAAACAACTTTGATTGTAAGGGAAATCAAAGAGAGATTCAAACCAGTAGATGGTGGGGTCGAATGAATCTACATATATATATAGAACTTTGAAATCAAAATGCAAAATATACGTACACACACCACATATATATACTTATATATATATATACCGGAAGAACACACAGCATAAAGTATAAATATTTATTATTGATGTTCCACAAGAGCAAACAGAAGAGCAGCAAATAAATTAAAAAAGAAAACCAGTGAAAGAAATAGAACAATTTCATCTTGGCCGAGGCGTATTAAAAATGTATACAAAACTATAATATGCGTATATATATGTATGTGTAAAATAAATGTAACTACAACTCTCAAAACTAATCCAATCCACCCACACGCAGAGCCACTAGCATCGCTGTCGCTGTGTGTTTAAATGGAATTTGTGTTTGAAATCAAATTGAAATCAAATTGACATGAATAAACCGAAACACAACTAAAGCATTACGAATATGCTAACATGTTTGCATTTTGTACTGGGGTCATTGGGGTATCAACCGAAGGTAAGTTAATTTTTAAGCTCTATTTGTCCATTTAATTGAGTCTTTCAATAGACTCTTTACGGCCAGATTTGAGCCTGCATTAAAATTCCTACATTTAAGCCCGACAAAGATTTTTTCGGAATTCCTTTGGAATATGACGTGGTTATGCCAACTTTCCACTTTTAATTGTATATCTCTTTTGGTTATTTAAAAATTGTTGTATGCCCTTAAGATTTAAAAGTCTATATTTAAAATTTTTTCTGAGCTATAAAATATTATAAGTTTGTGCCAATCTATTTTACCAAAAACAAGAATCCCTTAGGAGACGTTCTTATGAAAAATAAACTTCCTTCTGCCTATTCTGCTGTCTAATTGCAGTTTTTTATTTAAGCATATTAGCCAAATCCCATGTTTATCTTTAATTTTACCCACCAACGCTTTGTGTACTGTCTATCTTTATCTTTATAACTTCTTTAATGCCCTATGGCTAGTAAGAACTTTATTTTCTAGGGTTTTCTTTAACAAAATCGAAAAACCTTTACATTTGTCCTATTGTTGCAGGAAGAAGACATTCGCCTCAGACACATTTCGCTTTTAATGTAGGGACTTGCAAAGGAGTTTTCATCACATAAACTTCAAGGAATATTTTTGGGAAGCGCAGTAGCGGTTTTCTTGTCTTGTCAAATCTATTAATGTACTTACCTCTGCGAATGTAGACTGTCATCTGGGAAAACGGAAAATTCAATAACGACATCCTAGAGCTGTGATCCTTAAGCAGCTCCAGCTTCGCTAGAAGCTAAACTTGTGAAAAATCCGCCCTCAGTTTCACCTGGTCCTTGGCCTACCCTTACCCTTTCATTCCCATTTCTTTGACCAAAAACAATTAAATTTTTTTTTAGGTGATGTCCATAACAATATTGTATATGAAAATGGCTGAAAACATTACCAACATTGCTAAGAATTTATATATTTAATCGGCCTCATTGCCGGACTCGAAGCCAGAGTCTTCGGCCCGCTCTGTCGGGATCAAGGCAAGCCCTGGCGTTTCAGGGACACCGTCCTCATTTGTAACAGGACCGAGAATAGTACGGATGTCAGACGCTTGTGCTACGACGCGGGCAGAAATGGCATTGCGATGATGGTTATGCACAATCCGGCGGCACTGCTGTCTGAGCAGGAAATGGCCCGTTTGCTGTCTGTCGCCACCTCCGTCCATGTTAGGGGGCGATGCTAGAGTTGGAAAGTTGAAGACTGAAGAATCGATGACGCTCTGCGCTGTGCGTTTTGGAATTTGGGGTGTGTATACCTTTTTGAAACTGTTTTTACAATGTATTGGATAATCCCTTAACCGATGTGAACTGAAGTGACAGGCCGCACAAAGCAATACGATTGCGGAAATTGCCAGCGGCATATTGCCTGTTTAATATTGTTAAATAAAGCGCATCGCGATGGCCGAATCCGGCCGTTCATATTGTGGCTTTATTAGGTTTTCCAGGGGTGACTGTGCCGCTGTGCCTCTGTGGGTGGGTGTGAGTGTGTGTGCAGCGCAATCATCGCAGTGACAGCCGACCGCAGGCTACTTTCCAGCTGTGCATGTGTAACCGGAGGCGGAAGTCGCGTCCCCTTCCGTTCCGTTCCGTTCCGTTCCTATTCTCCTCCGCCCGACACCCGGCGCCCTATTCCCGTTGCCTGACCGCACAAAGCCATTTGGCCATTCGGCCATTTTGGGAACAAGCCCTAACCAACAAGCGAGCCCACACCCACACCCACACCCACACAGCCACAGCCCACAACCCATGCTGGGCCAAAGTAGTTGGCCGCACAATACTTTGCTGTCAATTTGTGATAACAGCAGCTTTATTTGAAAATATGTGCGACTTTATTTGCAGGCTGGGACAAGCCGATTTTTGTGGCCATGGCCCACTGACAGCTGCTGTAGGGTTATACAGATGAGGTCGAAATGAAAAGACTGGCTTTGTTATAGCTCCTCACATAAAAATATATATATCGGTAAGCTATTCTTGTATTTATATTTTAATTATCATTCTTAATTCTTTTAATGGTTGTGATTATTTTTAAATTAAAAGAAATCCTATTTATATTTAAAATATTTATATATAAATAAATAAATATTATTCATCTGCCTTTAACATTATAAATGCTTATTTTCTGATCAGAAATAAAAGGAAACTGACAATCATACCAGGGAAATCATAAAAATAAAAATTTTCGGAAGTTTCCAAAGTTATTTATAAGTCAATTAACACGAATTCTGCGAGTTGAAATTTCCGAGTTCAATCCCAGGATCCAAAGATTCTTTAGCTTCTCCAGAACCATAAATATATGATAGGTTTTTAGTCCTGATTGCAGGGATATATGATATATGACCATAGCTATGGTGCTCTCCGCAAGCGTATATGTAAATATGTAATTTTTACATTGCAAGAAGCTACTAAAGACTTCTATATATATTTTAAATTAAATGCAAAAGGATTTCTCTAAGACTGTACATGAAACCTTTTATAAAATATTCGTAATACAAACATTTTATCATTCGATTTTAACATGACTACCACTGTACGGTTTGGGATGTTCGGTAGCTATGCTGATGGAACGTGTGAAATTGAATATTTAGAGGGCTCTTTCAGGTGGAAAGCGCTGGCAGTTAGGCGGCAGTGAATAGTTTGGCTTAAAGCGATTTGCGGTAACCGAGAGCGATGAAAGGAAACCCACCAAAGAGGGGACTGCTGTTGCCTCGCATTTCAGTCCCAACCGCATTGCCGGACCCAGTTCATTTTCTGCATTATTATTATTTTTATGGCCAGCCGAAGGACTATGGCCCCGAAGGTCTCAGCTAATTAAATTCCACACATTCGGTGTACAAGTACGGGGAGCGTATGGTGGTGTCTGTGTGTTTGCATACGGAGGACTATATTTAAATTGGCTCCGCCCGGCCATATCGCTGTCAGAGTGCGGAAAGTCAGGGCGCCGGGGAGTGCACATTTTTAATTACGCTGCACATTTGCATTTGAATTGCGCATTTTACAGGCTGATAAGCCGAAATAAAGGCAACAGTTGTGCAGTTGGCTGCCGTGCAGGCAGGGCCAAAGCCAAAGATATGTTGGCTTTGGGTTTGGCTTCGGCCACGCCCCAACCGCCCCAACCTCGTACGAGCCACACATTTTTTTTGCTGATTTCCAGAATGTGTAATTTTCAAGTTGACAACTTTTGTCCCAAAGCAGTGACCTCGTTACACAAACACAAGTGCAAGCTGGGTATATATATATAAGCACTATATAGTATGCTATAGTATATTGCATTAGAGCCCGGCTCCTTCAAAAAGCATCGGCCCGCAGGCATAACCCCAGTGAGCCGCACAAAGCAGGGCGCGGCGGGAGCACGGGGAGTGCATTTCAATGCAGAGCAAAAAGAGAAAGTTGGAAAAGAACAAAAGGCAAATGGCGCTTTTAAATTTCACTGCCTCTGCTTCGATTCCGGGCGCTAATGGAACCCGTTTTCCCGTTCTCCTTTATGCCCTCCGCCAGCAGGGTCCGACCGGTTTCGTCCTTCGTTCTACGCCGGCTTCATCTTCGGCGGGTTATTCCCTCTATTCTCCGATATGCTGCATGAGCTCAGCGACCTGTATTTCGCAGAGTCCGGGGAAACCTTAAAGCGCTATCCCTTACCTGTAACTGAACCATTCCGTGGACTTTCTCTCTCTCCGCTGTAATGGCGAGGATCCTGCCATCCTATTTCCGGTTTTCGCCACCGAAAACGTGCTGGCAAGGCCCGTCATTTAAGCCATTTTTAATGACAGGCTGACGCCTGGCGCCTGACAACGGCTAATGATGGCGGCTAGCCAAAGTTTTGCGGCTTTTGCGGATTAAAATTGAAAACGCTTGCATTCATTAAATCTGCGAGAGGCAAAAAACCTAACTAGAACGTGACATGGGGCAGGTGTCGCATTAATTAGTGTAGGAACTCACACACACATCTAACACACATTAGCATGTGAAATGAGGATATCCTTAGGCGGGCGGTTTAATTTTCCTAAGATGTGTCAGCCGCAATTGGGTCAAAAAGACTTGGGTTAAGTTATTGCAGTATGCATTCCCTTTCCACCTCCACCTTCGCATCCAGTGCGCCGAAAGAGAACGAGTGGGCACTAAGGACACGTGCTTATTTGCACAGAGCCCCGGGGCCAGCAAACTAACTCCTTTGATAGTTTGCAATGGCACAATAATTAACTTATTGTATTATCGGACAAACGGGTTTATATATGTATGTATATATAAGCCGGCGGCCATAACCCCTGATCCCCGCTAAATGGTGGCCTTTGTCAGCTTCATAAATAAATATGCATGGCTTGGCACCTGGACCACGCCCACCTGCAGGCCATGTGCATGCGAAAAGGTCGCTCGGCGCCCTCGAGCTCGTTTATAAGCATTCATCATTCATTTGGCAGCGTGTCTGGGCCCCGAGCAAGAATCTCACAAATGCTTTGCGCCCCCATTGTTCCATCCTTATCCCCTAGCCCCAGCTCCAGCCCCAACCCAGGCAGGCACCTCCGTGTGGCTGATGTGTCTGTTACCTTAGGCCAACCATAAGGCGATGAACAGTGGTCAAAGTATGTAATTGTAATGTCATAATTTACAAATACAGTTTTCGAAAATATGATATTTTTCGATAGAGATATATAAGGAGTTTCTTTACTGTAAGATCTTTGATAGATGTTGAAATCTTTAGCATAGTTTACCTAAAGGGGCCCATCCACTGTAGAATATGTTGGCCGAGCATGTTGAGCTCGACGAAATTTTTATCGTTAGTGGTAGTGCTCGCGTACAAATTTTGTGTTTGCCGAGCCGCTCGAACAAAATAGAAATCATTATATTTTGCTTGTGTTGGCAGCAACATGCTCGACAATGGATGGCAGCGCTCGCACGAACATCATTTGGGAAAACGTTTGTAGCGACAACACGTAGTAGCGCAGCTTTACAATGTCAAAGGAATTGATGCAAGATTTTATTTATTGCTTGCAAAATGAGCCATCTTTGTGGCACGCAAAAAGTGATTCATATAAGAATAAAAATATAAGAAACGCTGCGTGGGAAGTGCTTCTTTCCAAGCAAACATTAATTGCCAAAAGTGAAATTATAGTGGCGCTATCGTTTTCCGTCGACATGTTGACTGCTCAAAGATTGGCCGTCAACTAATGTTTGCAAGCATGTTGGCATTAGTTGGTGGACAAACAAATTTATGCTCGACGAGCGGCTCGGCCAACATATTCTACAGTGGATGGGCCCCTTAAGGCAAAGGCAGTATAAGTTTATGATGCATAACTCCATACATTTAATTTTTTAACTTGCTTCAGAGATGGATCCGACCTCTCTTAAAATTTAATTAAAAAGCTGAAGAAAGGACTCACTCATTTCTACAATATTTAAGTTATTTCTTCCCGTGCAAATGGCTTCACACTTCTAAGTAATATAAGTTTAAGATGCATAACTCCATACATTTAATTATACCCGCTACCCATAGGGTAGAAGGGTATTATAACTTTGTGCCGGCAGGAAATGTATGTAACAGGTAGAAGGAGGCATTTCCGACCCTATAAAGTATATATATTCTTGATCAGCGTCAACAGCCGAGACGATCTAGCCATGTCCGTCTGTCCGTCTGTCTGTCTGTCTGTCTGTCTGTCTGTCTGTCTGTCTGTCCGTCTGTCCGTCTGTCTGTCTGTCTGTCTGTCCGTCTGTCCGTATGAAACACTGGATCTCAGAGACTATAAGAGATAGAGCTCTAATTTTTTTTTGACAGTATTTGTTATGCTTGCAGGCAGATCAAGTTTGTTTCAAATTTTTACCACGCCCACTTCCGCCCCCGCAAATCATCAAAAAGCGTATAATTTTAAAGCTAGAGTCACGAATTTCGGAATGTACATTAAGAACTATAGTCTGTGTGATTCCTGAAAATTTGGTTGCGATCAGATAAACATTGTTGAAGTTATTAAAGAAATAATTTTGTATGGCCACAAACGGCCGCTGCAGCATGCCTCATTTGGTTGACCAACTAGACCAACTAAATATTCTTACCAGTTCTTGGAATCGGAAAAGAATCTTATAAGAATTCGAGAAGAAATTTTAATATATAGTAATAATTATTAGCCGTTCAAAAATGTATTAACTATTTATTATGGGTAGCGGGTATCTCGCAGTCGAGCTCACTCGACTGTAGCTTTCTTACTTGTTTTTTTTTGAATGTACATTAAGAAGTATAGTCTGTGTGATTCCTGAAAATTTGGTTGCGATCAGATAAAAATTGTCGAAGTTATTAAAGAAATAATTTTGTATGGCCACAAACGGCCGCTGCAGCATGCCTCATTTGGTTGACCAACTAGACCAA
The DNA here is from genome assembly GCA_035046345.1 of Drosophila birchii. NCBI lineage: Eukaryota > Metazoa > Arthropoda > Insecta > Diptera > Drosophilidae > Drosophila > Drosophila birchii. The sequence goes on along the minus strand of JAWNOA010000069.1, from coordinate 20,150,174 downwards.
CTAAATAGTCTTACCATTTCTTGATTGGAATCGGAAAAGAATCTTATAAGAATTCGAGAACCAATTTTAATATATGGTAATAATTATTAGCCGTTCAAAAATGTTATAACTATTTATTATGGGTAGCGGGTATCTCACAGTCGAGCTCACTCGACTGTAGCTTTCTTACTTGTTTTTTAACTGGCTCTAGAGCAGACTTCGGAGAAAGAACTCACCTATTCCTAAAATATTCAACATTTTATAGTGTCAATAGCTAAACGGACTGCTGTAAATCAAATAAATTTAAGGTTTCGACCACTGTGCTGTGAAACGCAGCTTAGAGCTTTGGTATCCAAGATGAGCAGCTGATGGCCGTGACTGCGCCTTTGTGCTGGGCGAGTCTTGAAGTGGCATCCGAGAGTTGAACACACAAATTAATCTTCATCTGCCGCACACACCCACCGACCACCGACCACTGACCACCGACTACCGACTTTGCCCCCGGGCAGCTCAAGTTTGGCATTTAGAAGTGCCCGAAATAGTTTCCAAGCAAAGCATGAGGGAAAAATAAAAGGCTCTCTGCTCTTCATATCAAAATGAGCAAAAATCGTTATTAAAAGAACTTTCCATTTGATCAGCTTATTTGAGCCTGATTAGGATTTCATAACCCCTAAATGTAAATCAAAATTCACCATCAATAAATAAGATTTTATTAGGCGGGGGGTTCTCATGTATCCTTTTTTTTTGTAGCCTCAAATCCCATTGTGCTAAGTGTAAGCCAGCGGCGGACTTTATTTTAGTGACTCCTCGACGACTGAGACCGAGCTAACAGTTCGTTGGTCACGGGCTTTGGGGACCTTTGTGCAGGACCTCCGTTGCCTCGGTCAACAACCGCAGGGGCAAACAAATCTCGTCCTGCTCGCCCCTTTGTCCGCGTCACCGTCGCCCCGAAGGGTGTTTGTATTTGCCGAGTGTTGGTCACTCCTTTCCACACTTTGCTTAATTACTGCCAGCAATTATGAGACGGTCTCGTTAGCCGGTGGTCTGGTGGCGGTCGTGTCACTTAGCCCACTCTGCAGCACTGCAGCTTTCAAGTACACAAAATATTGTGGCTAATACACAAATATGTATGTATTTGGATGGCCGGAGTGATCAGTCAAGTTATAGTTTGCTCTCTGGCGGCTTCCCTCAGTGTTCGTAGCAACACTTTAATGCCTCTGTAAATGGACGGGCTAATTCCGTTACAAAATGCACAAATTGTGTAATTTTCAAGTTAACAGCTCTTGACCTGGTTCAGCGTACTCCCACCAACCAACCAACCCTTTCCCAACCCCGGCTTCCTCCTGTTGATTTGGTTCGTGGAATTTTGTTTGCTTTGCAGCAGGGCGCAAATATGCAAAAGCGCAATTGTGTGTTAACTTGGCTTTGTTGGCGCGTGTATGAGTTCGTGGGCAAAGAGAGGAGCGGCGGTAGGCGCATACTTTCAGGCTCAGAGGTAGTAGAAACATTTTATGCGACTGCCACAAGTTTGTTGGGGAAAGTTTGAGCCCGTAAAACTTTTAATACAGCGCCTACCGATTGTGCCAGGAAAGGCCCACAGTAACAAGCTTTTAGCGAATACACACATTAAGCCTTTTATTTTTCGGTCTCTCCTCCATGAAAGGGCTCGCAAAAGGGGAGCAAAAGTTCTACACACACCTCAGGACCTCCATCGTCGTCACCGTCGTCGTCGTCGTATCGTTGTTTAACTAACAACAATTCCGGGGAAGCGGCTGGGAAGCGGGGTGAGCGAGTGCAGCCCCAGAACAAATGAGGAAAATATGCTTCAATAACAAAACACTCAACACTTGGAAGCGCAAAAAACAAGGCAAACCCGGGACGAGTGCTAAAAGGAACAACGACCGATTTACATAAGGACCCCGAGTAGACACACACACAAACACACAGAAACACAGAGCACCCATTCATCCATCCAGAGAAATGCAAACACGCCCGGGAAGACACTCGGAAAAACCAGCAGCCACTCTAGCAGAACACTTTTTGCCGGCATTTGGCAAGCGTTTTTCGATGCAAAAGCCAGCTTTGAGCGAGTGAGAGATTTATTAATATTTAACAGGCCAACTAAAGCAAAATACATGAAGTTTTCCGAGATATGCAAACATAATAACTGTTGCAGCAGCAGCAGCGGGAGCGAAGGAGGTTCGGCAAGGACGTGGGGGGACTTGCGCCTGTGTACCAGTTTTTTCGACCCACGCGTAGTCCTGGGACTGACTTCGATATCCTGCAGACTAGCCCGGCTGCAGGAAGCACTTTGTGGACAGGCGAAATGCCCCACGGAGTGCCAAGCGGCGGCCGAGAGTCACGGATTTGGCTCTGCCATCCTTCGTCCTTCCTGCTACTTTCCCTCGAAACCCTTGCTGGGTTATAGCAAAAGGGTGGCTCCCTAAAAGTATATTCAATTCTAGGGATTTAAAGCAATTTGCAATATTCAATAACAAAAATTTGTCATAATTCTTATGATCATTTACATAATGATGAATAGAGAATGACGATTAAAATAAGAAATAAATCAGTTAATTTTATGGGCCTGTCATTACCAGATAGCTATAAGTACGGAAAATATAGTCAGCGGATAAGCTAATCTGATAGAATAACAAAGTGCTGTTAACCCTGAAGTTAATTTTCGATTATTGCTGAAATACCCATAATTGTTATCAGAAGAAGCAAGTGTTTTCTTTTTTTTATCAGTCTTTTCTGTTATTAAAATTTGTATATAAGGAGTCTTAGTCTTGTTATCTGATATTATTCAAATCTTAATATTTGATAACGATGTGGTTCTTTAAAAAGGTATAAAAACTACAAGCTCATGTCAAGGTCCTCGCCCATCGAGTCACCCTATCCTGCGCCCACGCCCGACCGCTTGCCACAATGGCAAACTGAAAGGGACTGGCACAGAGATTGGGGACTGTGGCGTGCATTATTGAGTATGGAGGTTGCCACAGAGATTTTTTTGGGGACTCCCCCTTTGGCAGCCCGATGACAATGCGCGACGCCGTGCAATTGCCATCAAACGCAGCACTAAAAGCCGAACCGAACTCATTAGGCTTGCAACGCCGAGTGGCGGCCGTGCTCTAATTATGATGTCTCCCCCTAATTCCCTCCCACTGAGGATGGTTTAAGTCCGGGTCCTGGTGTCCAGGCCCCCGCCCGAGGCAAGCCAAGGGAGGGAAGAATAAAATCGGAGCTGGCATTTCCGCTGCACGGACAATGCGATGGCTGTGATGGCTACGTGGCGGTACCCCCGAGGCGCCCGTCGTCCCAAAATAATGACCATAAAACGGGTTCATCGAAAACGAACTGTTTTCTTGACCTTCGGCGGGCATTAAAAAGAAATAAATAATAAATCAACTCGGGCATGAAATATTCAATAACCTAAACCGACAAAGATTTACTGCTTAGCCATTTATTTGCTGCGACCCAAAAATAAAAACCCGTCCCGAGAAAAAACACTTTGTAAGCAATTTGGGTAAGAAAAAAGTTGCCTGGATATGTTTTGAAAACTGCCAACTAAACAAGAAGTCACTCAAGGCCCCCGAACACACCTACAGGACGAACAGGATCGGGGAACACGTACGCACACACATACGCACACGCCTGCCAAACAAATTGAAAGAGTTGCCAAAGTTGATTGCTGGCTAAACGAAAAGGTTGCCCGGATCGAGATTGGGAGTGGGAGTGGGAGTGGCAGTGTGAAGTAAACCTAGTAGTCCGACTGGCCTTAACCTGGCTTACTGGGGCGACTTTGACGCTCTTCATAATTTGCCAAGACAACAGGCAACAAGCCAGGCAGGCAGGCACTTGAGGGCTTCGCTGCGACCACAAAGGATAAATATAAATTGTTTTTATTTCTGCGGCCGCCTGTGCGTCGGAGGAAATGAAATAATCAAAAGATAATGACACAAAGGGAAATGGAGGAAAAGTCATCAGCGTCAGCCACGTGAAACGGCGAAAGTTTACCTGGCAACAATCATGTATACTTTTGAGAGATGCCAGATAATGCATATGCGGGCCAGGAGCCTGCCGGGAGTCCTGTGCACTGGCACTGCTGCCAGACAATAGTTCGGCATCTGTCCGGCGGGCGGGGATATCACTGCCAAAAAGGACATTTAATACAGGCAAATAAATAAAGCTAGATAGCTATTGCTATTCTCGTGCGTTGTGCACACGGGGCGGAAGCAGGAAAGCTACAAGCCGGGATCCGGAAAAGAGCGAATGGAGGGGTGGCGCAGTCACTCGCAGGATGTGGCTGTGAGAAATTAGTGGAGTTTTGGTGGCGCATAAATTGCCAGACATACACAGTGCGAGAGCAAACAGTGCGGAACGGGAGTATAGAGCCACGTTAGAAGTGCCGCTGCCAACGCCAGATTAAAGTACAGAATCCAAACAAAGACTTAAACTTAAATTAACAAAATACAGAAAGGATAGAGCAAGGATATATCTCTGAAGACTTTCATCACGATTGCTTTTAGATCTGTTATGAGTATTTAATAACCAGCCAGGATAATTAAATTCCAAATCAAACTGTAGATAGTCTGCTTTGGCAATAAACTATATAGCTTGCTCTAGCCACTCGGGCCGTACTGTGTGTGTGCCAGTGGAATGAAAATGGAAATAAAGCTTCGTGAGGAGTCATGCCCATAATTTTCAATAAGCAACATTTGCTATGATAACACTGCGTATGCGTAATATACATAATAACTACAGCTATGCATAGCCCGGGGCCAGCTCCCGACCCCTCATGCATATTGATGGTTTGCCGAAAATAGTTTCCTCCAAGATAACAGGACAAACAGGACGAGAAGCCGGACTCTAACAGTGCGGAAGGGCTTACAGTGAGAGCGGAGAGCGCGCTAAACACAGCTCTGTTAGTGCTGTAAGCGATGTTAGCTCTCTGTTATAGACGAGCAGCGCCTTAAGGATATAACCTGATAATTGCAATTTATTGCAAGTCAGCCGCCAGCTATGTTGCCTCTCCCTCTAAGAACCAAAGCCTTTGGCGGCTGCATTCCCTCCTGGAAGCAAGGTGCCCATCGCCATAAATCACAATCAAATTAGGCCCTGATTATGCCGAGTCGAGATGCATGAAATGGATTAATGTACAGCGGTCGTCGAATCTAATAAATCAATGGCCAGCAGGACTAATTTAATTACGTGCCCCAAAGCACCCAAGATCCTGTCTAGCTACTTAAACCAGATCCTGCCTCTGCCTGTTAGCGCGTTTGCAAATAAAAATTATCAAATTATTTTCGCACTGATTGTGGGGACTCCCCGCCGCGTGTGTGCGTGTGTGTGTTCGCTCAATCAATTATTCCAACGATTTCGGGTATTTGCATGTGCAAATCTGATTTACACGCACAAATGAATATTAAATTGCTTGAATCAATTGAGTTCAAGTACACAACGCTGCACTCATTGTGAATTTTCGTGCTGTGCGCAATCAATAATAACATAAATCGCGCAGCGAGCGCAAAATGAAAATTCGGGAAAGCGTCCCTCCTAACCCAACCCCACCCGTTCCCTGTCGCATCCTATTCCTATCTATACTATACGTACATATATCTGTCTGCTCGCGTTACTACTTGAGATGTCCATTACACGACAGTCGTCCTCCGAGAAAGGAGATGGGAAAGTGGGATTGCGAAATGATTTTCTCGACAATGTCTGCCGAACCTATTTAATAAACCCGCAATCAATTTAATGACACTCGAGTTAAAGGTGACTTGATTTCTATATTTCCCCAATATTAACTCATTAAGGGGTGTAGGAAATCATTTTAATTTCTGTGCATTGCGAAATCATTTTGCCCCCAAGGAGCATTGCTTAATATTTTCTTTTAAATTCAAAGATCCTTTGATATGCTCCGGCTGCTGTTGTTTTCTTGCCATTTTCCGCTCTTCAGCCTGCCGCCCGCCGCCTTGCCTCCCCCTGCTGACATATGAAATTCCTGAAAACAAACTTTATTGAATTTCGTATTAATTTTTTCCGGCTTCAAAGTCAAGACTTTGTTGCTGATTGTCGCAAGGGTTTTAATATGAGCGAAAGCGCTTGTCTGGCGTTTATTAAATTTTATTTGTGAGCAGAAGCACAGCAAACTTTTGTGTTGTGTGGCACATTGCATGTGCAGTTGACATCTTTATGTGCGCTCCCCAGTGTGTGTGTGTGTGTGCCAGGACGAATATGTGTGGTTGTTGGCATTTAATGTTGGCCTTCTTGTTTTTTTGCTATGCTCGCCCGTTGACATTTTCCAAAGCTTCCGTTATTGCTGGACCTAAGCAATATTTATTTCTGTAACTATACACGAGTGTACACATCCTGTATCTAAACATAAATACATACTTACTGTACAGTACACATTTTTGTTTTTACCTATTTATAAGTTTCATGAAATATTCCATTTGCTTTAATGTTATTTTTAATGTAACGTATTTTCTACAATTTCATAAATGTACTTGGAAAAAATTGTATTTTTTTTTTATTAACATATACATATTTGATAAGTAATAATAAATATTGAATATTTACAACATAGTGGAAACTCCCTTGTGGCCTCCTAAAACGTGACGTAAAGGCGAAGCAAGGTAAAAAAAAAAGTATGTGCAAAGATGGCACAAAAGATTTTAAAGTCTGTATTATGTAAAACAGCTCATTATATTGATGTCCGATCGGTGGGTAAGTTTGCTGAAGAGCTTCCGTTGGATAAAACGGAAAAGACTGCATACAACCTGCTATCCTTTTTAAGTATAGAAAATAAAGTTGAAAGAAACTTGTTTTAAAATGCAAGGGTTGCTTTTTAGTTTTTTTTTGTTCCTAAAATGTATAATGTATTGACTCTTAATAAATTTTTTAAGGATTCCGTTCAAGTGGCAACTTAATGGGGGAAGACACATGTAAATGTTTAAAAAAATAATAAGTTATATTTTTTAAGAGGGTGGAAAGTCAAACCTACCCTCTTAAAAACGAAATTTTATGTTCAAAACTGTGCTGAATTTTTTTGGCTTCAATTTATTTGGGTTTTTGAATTTCCGACTTCGATTACGGGCTTAATCGTGTCCATAATGGAGGCACCTCGAAAATCTCGGAGCTGCGATTGTGGTGCCACAAGTCCGCCAAAACATGTCCATATTTTTCTCCCCCCCTAATAATATTTCAGTTTACAATGATCATATAATTGTGTGAGAGTATACGCAGTTTTATTCTAATAAATATATTTTAATTCACAACATGGTAATTCTGATACATTACGTGGCTTGCAGCCAGTCCTTTTGGGATACATTTTTTATTATCCTTGCTCTGTGAACTTGAATGGATTCCTCTAGCACTACTCTGTAGGGCTTGAATTCTGACAGATGATGCCAAAATTGGCAGTTCAGCTTGGTGAATTATTTTACAGCCTTACGAAGAGCGTCAGGGTTGGCTGTATAAGTCCTAGATACATCAACCAAGAATTGCGTGGAACCAATACTCAAATAAACGGTCTGGTTCCCAGCTTAACGGATCGCTAACAATCGGAACGGGTTTGGCTGGGGGCTTGGTAAATTTGGCAGATTCTTTACAAAGTCGAAAATAGCATCCGACAGGACCTGCTCCATATTTTCCACTTCCCAACGGCGTGGAATTAGAGGTCTTATTAGCTGGCATATTGGCGATAGATTGGGGATGGGTACAGAAGACAACAAGTCTACTTTTTATTTGCTGTCAACTTTCCGACTAGAAATTACAATTTCAAATTAGTGATTATATTTGCCAGTAAAGTAGGCTGGTTGTTGTCACTCACCGAGGTTTCAATGCTCGTATCTATAGTAGTGCAGGTCAAATTTGGCTCTTCATAAGAAATAGTGCAGGTGTCTCTGGCATTGGTGTTGCTACTGGTTGTCACAATCGAGCTGGAAACCTAAGGCTGTGTTGGCAGGTTTGCGAGGAAAGCAACTTTGAGAAATTTGCACAACCCTCGCAGAGCTAAGAGCAAATTTCTGCCAGGTCTGCACCAGTTACTTTTCCCTCCTCCACGAATTGATCGACGCCCATTGCTAGATCGTAACGGAGCAAATGAAGTTTCCATTGTAATTAGTTGCAACAGCTTGTTGAAACCAATCGCAATGGAAAATTCATTTGACCCATTACGCACCTGCAATGGGTGCAATAAATTCGCAGAGATGACAAAAGTAGTTGATGCACCCCCGAGAGGTTTTCACTCCCAGCTCTGCGAAAACTGCGCATACTTACCAACTTTCATCGCATAACTGCCAACACAACCTAAAGCCTCGAGCTCGATGGTGGCAATAAGTAGCAACACCAATGCCAGTGAGACCTGTAGTACTTCTAATGGACAGACAAACTTGCCCTGTACTCCTATAACTTGCTTATTGTTGATGGGCTCCTTGAGTCTCGACTATGTCTGGTTCAGGTATTACGGATATTACCAGGTGTGGGCGGCTTCTGCTAAGCGGAAGCCACAGGACCACAAAATCCTACAGGGAACAAAAATCTTACGCGCACTTATAAAACACAAACACAAAAAACAAATGGGGAAAAATACAAATATTTCTTTTTTTTTAAGTTCTCAAGAAAATAATTTAGATTTTTGGAGCACACAAATAAGCACAACCGGTCGCTTCGAAAGCAAAAGCGAAACTGTTAAATTGGTGAAACAAACGTACACAGGTTATTTTTCAAATGAACATTATTGTATGGCATACTTGGATTTTTAAAATATAAGCAGAATTTTTCACCCATGGACAATATTTCAAGGCATACTTGGATGTTCGCAACTTTAGTGATTTCTGAATTCTTCTAGGAAAAACAAATAAATAATAATAAAACGAATCAAACAATAAAATGTAATATCCCCACTTAAGTGCGACTCCCACTCTCCCTTTACCACAGGATTACTCGCTCGAAGTACCAATTTGATATCTGCTTGGATGGTAAATGTATTGTTTAGATTGCTTTCCGGGAAACTGATTCCCCGGATTCACTGGATTTCGACACTTTGGCTAACAAATGGGCGCCGATTAATTACACATGTGAGTCGCCGCTTGCAGCGAAAAGTTTTAGCTTTGTCTGCCCTGACGAGCTCATATTTCAGCTGATAACTGGATGAAGGTTTCGAAAGCCGTTTTCCGGGCTGCTCCGCCCATCAACACCGCCATGAATACATTATGTTTGCCGCCGCTTCTAATTGCCGCTACAACAAGCCGTGTGTAACAGGTGCGCCCGGCCCTTCGGCAGCTTTAACGCCAGCTCTGTGTTGCTGAAATGTATTTTAACCATAAATTAAACAACGGGCCATAAAAACTTTTGCACAAAACGGCGCTGGCAAAGTGTTTGCAACCCGTTCCCCTCGGTTCGTCTTTGTTTATCCGTTTTTTGTGTTTTGTGCTACTGCTGCTGCTGCTGCCAACTGTAAATTCCGGAGAGAGCCAAAACTCATTTAAAATGTCCTCCTAAAAACTCCGCTGGATATGTGTGTGTGCCGGGAGCATATTTCATAAGCACGCTCCCGCCTAACTTATGTCTTTTAATAAAGCATTTAAGCAGCGTTATAAATTTGCCTGGCTGCAAGCGAGGATTCGTTCGTTCTCCGGCTGCATCCGAATCTGGGATGGGAATCCTTTTATTCGCCTGCTCACGTAATGGGACTTGTGCCCGATAATGATAATGTGCTCCGCTTTGCCATTTGGCCCCTGGGGCATTAACACTGCCGCTGCAACTGTGCAGCCAGACAAGGACTTGCTCCCGTGACTCCAGCGCCCTGTATTCTGTGTCGTGGGTCCTGTGTCCTGGCCTGTGTCCTCCTTCTCCTCCACTCGCCGCTCCTTGAGCCACTCGAAGCGTGCGCGTGACATTCGGCGGCCGTGACAGGCGGCCCTTTTTTGAATAATGCCCGTCAAGTGGCGGCATCGATATTGAATGGGCGCCGACACACAAGGGCGCGGGCCTAGTAGGGGTTCCCTGGTTCCCTGGTTTCTCGGCTCTTCGGCCTCTGCGCTGTGATTGACGACGCAACTTTTTTCATTTCAATTTTGTATTTTCCATTGATTTCCCCGCTGTCTGCGACACTGCGCGTGTCAGTTATTAAATGCTCTGATTAAGTATAAAGTGTAAAGTATATCGAATATTTATGAATGCCTCCTCGCACTCGGCCTGCCTTTACAAAGAAGAAAGCTACACGTAATTATGACAAATTGATTTTATGTATGCGAACAATGGCACTGAGTAAATGGCAACTTGTTTGGGAATACGGAGCACACAGCAAAGGACCGCCACAAAGCAGGACGAAATTTAAGATGAAGTCCAAATTGATGTTCTGTCAGGCTGCGAAAGTTAATCCAACTGCGGGGCTCGGATGTAAGGCGAATATCTGGCGGGAGATCTGCTGAATTAAATTTCCTGCCATTAGTTATTTAGTATCAATCTGTTTAGAGATCGATACAAATTGGAAAGAGATACTTTGGATGTTGAGCGGGGATTCAATATTTATTGAAAACAAATATTTGTATGTTCAGATTTCTAATATGTGTTATTTTGTATGATATATGTATGTATAAATATTCCAAAGAACTTATCTTAAGCAATATGTAATTGTCTTATACTTTTCTTAATTGGAGATCCGCTAATGAAATCCACAAACTTGATGTCCTAAACCTCTTGATCTTAAACTAGACGAAGAAGTCTATATCCATGCGTCTGGTGATGCTGATTAAAATGAGAATGAAACCTTCGACCATTGAAAATCCAGCTTTTAATGTGTTAAAAATATTTTTTGACACCCAAATTTTAGAAATTAGATTAATTTTATATTTATTAAGAAAAATAATATTAATAAATATCTATCCCTAAGCTTATAAAATTTGGTATATTCTCCATGAACCAAGACATAGCTCATTATGAAGGATAATATTTATCTTATATTTAACTCGAATCCTAATTTTAATTCTTGCTTATAGTTTATTCACAAAATTCATACAGCTTATTTTATTAAAATGTGCTAAAGGAATTTAATTAATATTTTTCAAGTATGCTAAAGAATTCTTATTGTTACAAAAAAAGCGAATAATGAACATTGAATGAGTTTTGATCTATTAACTTTCCCCTTTCACAATTATAAAAGCAACATAAAAGTTCTGCGCAGCTTTTAGGCCTATATATTACCATAGTTCACTTGAATTTAAATAGTGTTTAGTATAGTTAAATTTCGTATTTAAGTTATCGTGTCACAGAGCCATGGCAATTCCGCCATGCGACCTAACCAGCCCCATTAAGTATGCTATCGTTTTAGAACGACCTCTCGGTGTGCAGTCAGATGAGCAGAGGCAGAGTTCAACGCACAATTACACAGCCGTGTACTGCTTTGCTGTCATTAATTTTTATGTTAACATTTTCATTTGCCGGCTGTCGAAGCGACTGTCCCTCCATCGCAACGGATGTTGTGACTGTTGCTGCGTTTTTTATCTCCGCCAGCCACGCAGCACAATTAAGCATCATTTTAATGCTCGACTGAACCGAACCGAACGGAACTGAACGGAGCTCAACCGAGCCGAACCGGACTCTGGGAGTGGACATGCAATAATTGATATTTTAGTGGAGCCACAGAGCATCCTTTTGAACTGCACTGGTCCCTCCTGTGCTCTCTTGCCGCACAACTCCTGTGGCTGGCCGTTAATGGTGATGTATTTTTACTTTGATTGCGTCCAAACGTTGCAGTGGCAAACGTTAAGCGGATTTTATAGAGTGCAACAAATGCCAATATGCGGGGGCAGTGGACCGGTGGACGTGCTTGGCATAAATCGATGTCCTTGCCCCAGTTCCTGTCACAGTACCAGTCCCAGTCCCAGCTCGGGATATAAGAAATTATATTTATGCACACCGCGGCATGAATATAAAGTGCGTCAGCGGCAGGCTAATGCGAGTCCCTGCTCCCTGCTCCAGGGTTAGCGATCCCGTTCGGTTTTCCCACAAATCAACTGAGCACATCATTCAAATTCGAGCGCCTGCAGCCAGTACCTTAGCCCCTTTTCGCAACACTTTCTGAGCCGGCAAAACTGTGAAAAAATTATGTAAATTCGTTGGCTGGCTTCACTAATATGCTCATTTGCATATTGCGCCCGCATTGTTTACCGAATTGGCCATCGAGGCAGCTTTATTATGCAGGACACAGGCAGGTCCTCGGCCAAATTATGCGGTGGAGCATGTAATTCTTCCTGTATTTTTCACACCCCGCCTCCCCGGCAGGACGGCTTGACTTGACTTATTAATGCCCTACGCTGAAAGGGTTTGGCTGTCGGCCAGACTGCAGACACTCCTGCTCCCTGATAATCGCACCGGAATCTCTCTAAAGTCGATCGAAACTTCGCTGATGGATAGACAACGGAGAGTGTCCTGTTTACTTAGGCCAACAGTCCGCATCGCCTTCGCCCGATACATCACTTAATGGCAAATTTATGCGCATGTTCGACCATGTGGAAGGTGCCAAATGTATTCCAGCTAATCGCAGCTCGGCAAGGTGAGTAGATTTTAAGCTGAAAACTAACCACGAACTTCAATATGCCTTTGCAAGCTGCTGGCAGTTGCCAGGAATTTATAGCCAAACCAAAAGTTCGCAACTCAAAATTGTGGTCAGCAGCTCTCTGGTCATTCCCTTGGCAACGCCAGAAAGGCACTCAGAAATCGCATGCCGAGGGGTGTATGCGGTGCACCACTGCAAAAATAATTACTCAAATTATGATCGATTGCATGCACAAAAATTAACAAATATATTTCGGTCAGCTTTTTTTTGCCGGTGGCGTATGCGCAACGCGGGCCATTGCTCATACGCCATGGATGCCCAGAGAAGCAATTAGCAATCGACTCCGGGGTTTTATTCGTTGCCAATAACATGGAATACAATCTGAGCATCCGCTAATTTGTCTTTTTTTGTATAATTTGAGTTTGCTTTTCATTTAAACTTTACATTACTCGGTTAGACGGCTTTATCTTTAGAAGGAATTACTTCATTTCGAATAGTTTAATGTATATTTATTGATTTCAAGTCCACAGCCCTCTCTTTATATAACTTTTGTATATATTTTCATTAACTTTTTCTGCAGTCTTACAACTTTTGCTGTGTATTGCTTCGCAAATGGAAGCTCAACTGGGGGCTGTGTGGTCAGAAGGTAGTACGAGTATCTCCATGACTGCTAAGCCCGCTCGAGCATTCGCCTTAAGCTCTTTTAATTGTCTTCATTAGGGCGCTTAAAGTTACATTTAAGCTGTTACCTGCTGCTTCCGTTTCCGCTTTGCCGCGCAGCGAACGGTGAATAGGGGATAGGGGCGTCGCTTTCGCTAATTAGGCGTTGACCCATCGCGACTTAAGTGCAATGGTATGTGGCCGGGGGATTCGGATGCATTACACCCTGGCTCAATACTCGCTTATCAAATTTAAATGCGGCCCACACACACACGCACTCGAAATTTAATGTCTGGAGGAGCCAGAGCTGGAGTTGGAGTAGGAGTCGGAGCCGGAGCCGGAGTTGATGAAGAAGCAGCGGAGGAGCAAAGCAATTTGTTTTACCACGAGTAATTTGTCTTCAAAAAGCAAATGTTTTGCAATTTGTTAACAAGAACATTTTTCGCTTTATGTGCCCTCTACCGCTCCGGTGGCCATGTTTTTGCTTTTTTGTTTCCCTTCTCTCTCTCTGCATGTATTTCATGTATTTGTTGGCAGCCGCTCGGCGGCTTGTTTGCCATCGTTTGGTTTTTGCCTCCTTTGTTTACACTGCTTGTGCGGAGCCAGACTGCCACTGCCACTGCTGCCGTTCTGCTGTTGTGCTGTTCTGTTGGGTTTTCCCGAGCCCAAGCCAAGCCAAGCCCAATGCAAATGGAAATTGCGGCCGAGCTGCTGGCCCAGCAGCAGATAAGACTCCGCTCCGACTGTAATAAATGAGTGTTGTGCCTAAAATTGAAAGTAAATACATATTGGAAGATGGCGTGGAGCAGGGATATATTTAGGCAAAGAGGATTTGGGGAGCCTGCGTAAGCGGATGCTGATGGGAATGGAAGTGGGACCAAGGATGGACGGTGGTCACTTGTTGGACATGCTTCAGCCGGCGGCAGGATGGCGAAATCCCTAATTGATTCCGCGCTAATTGCTCCGACCCGGCGCCGGTTGATGTTTAACAATACGCAAATATAAATATTACCAACGGTGTCCAATTATGGATTTTGCAACGCACTCATGTGAGTTCATATTCAATTATCGTTGGGTGCGTGGTCGTGTTAATTGCTCTTAAATCTGTGCGAGCCGGAAAATTCTCTCTTCGCAAGCGAATTTCCCAGTGCCAGCTTACAGCCTGGTAAAATTCATTTTATTTGATTTTCCATCAATCCTTTTTTCGCTCACCTCCCCCCACGGCTCTTGGCCGCTTTTGGCTATGGCTCGGCCTGGTTTCAGTGGAAATCCAAGGAAACCACAGCTCTAATGGTCATGTGCAGGTTTGAAAATCCTGTTTATACGTTTGAACAGTGCGAGCACATTATACGTATTTCTTGTACCTAGTAAGGTGTTTAGTTTATATCACTCATACGCACCGTTGGCTTTGCTCAAATAAGCATATTTAATGTAAATGTATTCAATGTAAATTTATGACAAATGAAGAACAAAATGGTATTACTTTAATATTAACATTAACTTAGGATTAATTTTTATGAATCAGTATGTATTTATAAGTTATCATTAACATTATCATTAACCGATTTTTTAACTATAATCACGTACCTCTAGGTAAGTTTATAGATACTCAAACTGCACTCTGCTCATCCCTGATGGAATATTTATCTATATGCTATAGTTTCGATGGTGCCACAAAGTTTTCAGTTTGCCCCTCCAGCCATTTTTGGACTCCATCATCCGATCCAATCCAATCCAATTGAATCCTGCCACGCCAAGCGTGCTGGGTGAACACTATTTGCATATACTCCTGTGAAAATAATGGGGCTCTGAAAAGTGAAAGTCGAAGTCTAAGCCGCTGTACTCTTTATGCCTTTATGCCCTGTAATCATGGGCCACACACACACACTCACCCTCACACAAACGTCACAATTTGAACTTTAACACCTTCAATGACAGCCAGCTGCATGACCTCAGGCGCAATTTCGTGTAAATAACAAGAAAATAACAAAAACAACCTCGGGCCAGTCGAGAAGACGGCTACGACCCCACATCAGGCACAGTGGAGCCGCAAACAATGAAAATTAATGAATGGAAAAGTTTTTAACATTGCAATTTTTATTTAAAAAATTGCTTTACAAAAATGAGTAAGTAATAAACTTGAGTCAGAGTATTTTAACAACATTTATTTGCTATTACTTCACTTAAGATTGTTACTTTATAATGCCCAAAACAGAAAGGAATCTTTAAATGAAAGAGTAAACATTTCATTGAATTTTGCATGAGTATGACTTAAAATCATGTATATAATTCTTTAAAACATTAATTTATTAAAGCTTAAAGCAAAGGAAATGTGAAAGCAATCAAAACACAAAACAATTCGTATTTATTTATATTGTGGGTTGAAACATTAGATTGATTTATAGATCGAAACCTGTCGGCTGTCGGTTAAACTTTCACTAACATTTTATACAAGACTATATAACAATATAAGAATATGGACTATTTATCGCCAATTTAAATATTTAAATTTTTATGTAATCTAGTTTTCTTTGTTTATGATAATCAGCTTTATACATCTATTTAAGAAAACAGATTATCAGCTCCGCAGATTTGGCAGTTTCAACCACTGTGCCACGCCCCCGAGGCTCAATCCCAATCTCAATCACCAGGCCACCGCCTCAGCCTCCGCCTGCGCATCCGTTCCCGCCTGCTGCCTGCCCATCCCTGCTGGCCTTTGTGTGTGCGAGTGTTGTCGTAGTTGGCCATTATGCGCATAAAATATAAGAGGGTTGTTCATATCCCAGCACAATGGATGCATAAATCTATGCTGCCTGGCCTGGCCAGAGACCAGAACTAGAGAGCAGGAGTGGCAGACAGAGAGCTGGCGAAAAGACTCCGCCGTCAGAGCGCACGCAAGATTTATTTTAACATTTTTATTATTAGTTTCCCTTCTCGTTTGGCTTTTTAGAGTTTTCCTTGTGGTCATGCTGCATTAGCCCGGGCTTCCATCGCAAATTGCTCGAAAATGGCATTGCAAATTATGGTTTACATTTAAGGAACTTCATTGAAACTTGATTGAGGCTTTATTCCGACCTCGCAGCCACTCCGCCGGCTTCCGTCAGCTTCCGCTTTGTGTGCCATTTACAGTCGAACAAGGGATCGAGTTTTCCATTCGAATGCCTTCGAGCCCGTTTCGATTCGGTGCCATTGTGCGCCCCTCTGTTTGGCTTAAATGTCAGCTGTCATTGGCCATAATTTCAGTTTATTGTTTTGCCAAAAACAAAACCCTAGAGCGGTGCCTTTTTCCGTTCCTTACACACAGGTCCTGACAATTTCATTTACTCGTTCGTGCCGCCGCTCGCTGTCGCTGATAATTGGACATAAAAGGCTATCGGCCTAGAATAGCAAATGCCTTCGAATGGCCCCCAACTTTGCTCAATTCGGAAGTAATTCTCTTCGTTCCCTCATGCTCGGCTGGGTATATTTTATTTCTCTGAATGCATGTAACTGAATAGAAGGGAAATGGCCATAAAAGATGTGTTTCGAAGCCCATCAAGTTAACTTTTATTTGAAGATCTTCTATTTCTTTAGTTCGAATTTAAATCAGCGAAAAACAAAGCAAAGGGTTTTCCTATCTAAAAGAGGTAATAAACTTTGGGACAGTGCTAGCTGTGATAGGAGAAAGTAAACTAGGAATCAATAATACTTTCTTTACAAACAAAATATGTACTTGTGTACTTTTTTATAAAAATTATACATAACACTCAGCATTTTTGGCTTAATTTCTAATATGCCTCAAAGTTTTATATATTTTTGGTCCGTGTAATCAACCTGAAGGGGTAAAGGCAATCCTCCAACTTTGCTTCTCCAATGTCAGAGCCGCGGCATCGGGTATCCCGAACTCGAACTTGTTGCTGACCTTTTGCTGAAATTAAAAACTTTTCCCTAATGTGCATTAAAATCCTTTCAGTTCCTTTCAATTTCCATAAGCGCTGACCCCGTGCATTTCGTAAGTCTTGTAATTTTCCAATTTGCTTTTCCCATTCAGTGTCTTTTTCGCTTTTTATCCTCGTCCGCGCGCTTTCTGCTGACTCGTGCGCCTAATTGTAAGTAACAAGCGGGCAACAGCATTTACAGCTCAGCAAATGCCAATGGAAATGGCCCACTGGCAGGGCGGAAAAAAAGTAAACTTGGATCTGGGGAGGGAGGCGCAGGACGAGAGCCCAGATGGGGGCAGAGAAAAAAATTATAAATGGCGGCGCAAAATTCTTTGCAAACACTTTTTCACGCTTGATTAATTTTGGTTCAGCAGTTGCTGCCTTTTCCTCTTTCCGCCTCCCTTTTTGTTTTATTTTATTACCAACCATTTTTTAATGGCAAAGTGTTAAGTTTGACAGTTTCGGGTCTACTGTCGGGCATTATGCACACTTCACTAAATATGCGAAAAAGTGCCGCGTAGGCCACTCGCTATGCGAATCGCTTAGCCATCCTTGGCGGTGGTTAATAATGCACTCGACGCGCTGCACCCACCTTCGCCTCCTCATGGAGCACCTCTCGAAATCACTTCGAGGTCTCTGTTTCAGCCCTCCCTTTTAACCTTTTTTGGTCAAGGAGCTTGGCATTAGAGAGCGGGTTGATTTCCCTCTCAGAGTCATCTCGTTCCAATATCTTGTTCTCGGTCTATATGCAAAAGTTGAAGAGCCTTATCTTCTGATTGAATGAAGAAACCTGGGCAACAGCATAGTTTGCCTCAATATTCGTCAACACTGGGAAGAAAAATGCATTCAATGCCTTACAATGCCAACATTGTACGATTTTCTTTGAATAATATGTATTATAAAGGTTTTTTATTATACATACAGGTGTGTTTTATTAGTTTTGTAATTGAGTAGCAGCGCTAGACGAGTTAATCTAGCTCCCTTTAGAAGTTATACCCTGTACCCATAAGATGCTTAACATGTTTCTTATAACATTTTACGTATATTTATCAACACTTTAGTTATAGTTTTTAATATATTTAAGCATAGTTAGAAATGTGTGAATTATAACCTATTACCTGTCTTTTTTAATCGCTCCTTCTTTACTAATCACGATGGATGATACGCTTTTAAGTTTGTGCGAATGAGAGCTAGGAATTAAACTACAAAAACGCGCTACTCATCTTATTTACATTGTCCTTTATTTTAATTTGTTTTAACAATTCCTTCTTTCTTACAGTGTGCTTTCCTTATTTATGTTCAGTGTCTTGCATTCATGTTGGTGTACACACAAAGTCATGATGTACTCTGCTCCGCTTTCAATTTACTAATGCACTGCCTTCCCAGGACAAAAAAAAAAACCAAACAAAAATGAACCAAAGGTTGACTAGCTGGAATGTTTCGCCGGCTTCCGATTCCACCGAAGAAGTTGTCCTCCGTGCCCCGACTTATTTCCCCGGAAAAAGTTATTGCCAACGCATATCGAGCATATCCTCGAACGAGAAATCGCTGCGCATTGTAATCTCAGCAGATGTTGACTCGAAAGCAAACTTCTTCCCGGCAGCCAAAATAGTAATTGAAAATTCTGCACCGAACAGCAGTGTATGTATGAGATTTCGCTCCGATTTTAGCAGTGGCCGCAAAATCAACACTGAAACACACACAGAGCAACCGCTTCCATTGGCATTTATTTCGTTTGTGGTTAACCACGGTCTGGTCTTGTTCGACATGTTATCTCGATAATTAATTCGATTGCCGCAACCGCCGAAATGCAAAAGTCCTGGCTGCCTCGATGGCTGGCGTCGGCCAACGTGCCGCGTGCGTATGCGTGATGTGAAATTTTAAGCTCACTTACCTGGCTGTTTACCCAGCAAACACTCTAGTCGAACGGCTGGAGAGCCGGTGTCGACTCTATCTGGAGTCTGGCACCTGGAGTCACACCCCAAGGAAGCTCGGCGAGGTGTTTGAGTGTTGATTTAACGCCATTCGTTAGTGTTTGCTCTGCCTGGCTCAGAGTTAGCTAGTTTTCGAGGCAACTCTTTGACGGGTAATCCAATAGAGCAGTTAATGTGTGAGGAGGATGGTCAGTTTGGGTCTGCTTAAATTCCGTGAAACTAAATTCGAGCGTCGAGCGTTCGCGTAAATTCACTTAAAGTGCTGGCCGGCGCCAAGCGGGACGGCAATGAAAATAAATGACTTCTCATCAAAATAAAACGCAAAAAAATTAAGAAAAATGCGATGACGTCGAGGACGAGGACGAGGCCGAGGCCAGCGACAGGCAGGAGCAAAGTAAACGGAATAAAATGAGGAAGAGGAAATATATGTACGTAAATGAAGCTACAGCCGGCAGCAGGTGGACGAGGCAATACAAATTGTTTTGAATTTAAATTGGACAACAGTTGCAGATACTTTTCGCGTCCGTCTGTGCGCCAGTTCGTATCCGTAAGCTTTAATCTCTGGCCAGACACTTGATCGGAGCAGTTTTCCAGCGAAATATGTAACGACAGCTCCAAGGTTGCGGCAAGGATGCCAGCGACGATGTTTTGTGTTTGTGCAACGTGGCGTGAATGAGCAACTGTTGCCCCACCCATCGCCCATCGTCCATCAACCATCACCCATCCGCCCCGTTGCCCTCGAAAACGGGCCGAATCCATCCCCGAACCATCGCTGTCAACGTGTCTCGGCACCTGCCGCCAAAGCTACGGCTACACCTGAGCCCGCACCTGCAGTTGAAGTGCAAATGTGCAGTGTAATTAAAAGTGTGTGCACGTGCAGGTCCTGGCAAAGCAATTCAAATAGAAAAAGGCAAGCGAAAGAGCTTTTCAGGGCCCGAGCCGGGGGTAATTTCCAGGTACACACCCCCTCCGCCCTGCTGGCTTACTGATTGCTGGCGGCTGGCCTATCTGTCTGCCAATCTATAACCAGCCATAAGCCGGACTTGGAACTGAGCCCTGGCTGGGATTGGCCCGGGAAAAAGGAGCCAAATAATAGAAACACAGCATGGCATTCAGACCCCTTCAATTAACATTTGGTCCTGCTAAAAACTGAACCGTATCAACTCTAAGTCCTGTGCACAGAAACCACAGACAGTTCATGTGAAACCTTTGAACTTTAATTAAAAAAATACAAAAATTAAGGAGGAAGTGTTTTGCCTCCTGATGAGTCAAAATAAAACTGCAAACATTTATATATATATCTTAATATCCTTTTTAAAAAAACTAAGTTTGCTGTGTACCCTTAAAGTCAGTGCCACGAAAATTAGTTTTCAGGTGGAATCAAAACCAACGTCGCAATCACAGTCAGAGCAAGTCAACGGGGACGGACACGGGATGAGCGAGCGGAAGGACAAGCCAAGCACTTGACTTGAATATGTGATAATTGGGTTTTTTGTCCTCTCAATAGACTTGGCCCCGGCCCTTAGTCCTTGCTCTTCCATTTCACCCTTTTGCCGTTTGCTAATTGCTATTTCTGGAAAATTGCAGCAGCAGAAATGGAAGTGCAAGCTGACAGAAATATATTTTTGGTGAAAATATTTGATATGCCCGCTGATATATAAGCACATACATATGTGCATATGTAATGAAAATATTTTTCCAGGCAGCTGGCCTGTGAGGAAGAGAAAATATTAAATGCCGAACAAACGTGCCGGGTTTTTATCGCTTTCATTGTTTAACTGTCGAACACTGCTCGGATTTTTCAGTAAATGAAAACTGAACTAACTCTGCAAAACATTTGAATTTTTGATTTGAATTTTTCAGCTTCAGCTCCTGTCTGCATTCAATTTATGCTCCAATCCCGTGGTCGGGCTTTAATTTAGACACATGGATTCGAACACAATAGGTCGGGGAACATAACATGGCTGGGTATCCGAAAAGAAAGTGCGAACATGGTATAAATCTTGGCCGGCATTGTCCCGGAACCCAGGCGGGGTTAGGAGCCGGATCCAGAGCCAAAGCCAAAGCCAAAGCCGGTGCTGTAGCCGGAGCCACAGGCAAACATCGAAGCACTTAGCAACTGCCTAATTTATGGCCCTGTCTGACAATGTGCATGGCGATGTGGATGTGAATGTGACTCTGAATGTGAATGTGACTGTGAATGCGAGTCCTTCGGCACTGGGAGGCCAGACGGTCCGTACAGACATCGAGCAAATAGCAGACGATTAGCCACAGACGATTGCACTGAAACAGAGCCAGGCTACAGGGGGCCTCGGGGAATCTAGGCAAATCGATTCGCATTTAAATATTTTCGGGCAGAGCCAGAGCGACACTCTCTGCCTTTAGCCAAAAACGATGTTTGAGTAATTGTAATTGAATTAGATGGGATTGTTTTGACTCCCCTCACCCCACCGCAGCGTTCGTCCTTATGGCCCCAAACGACATTTATTGGTGGAGCGAACGAGCATGCTTCATGATAGTCACGTAGTTGGCAACCGACAGAGCGACTCAGACTGAAATTCAAAGTTTTGTTTTGGGCCACATGACATGCAGAAGCGAAATCACAAAGCACTGAAACGTGCTTTTTGACATTTTTGCAATGTATTTAGGCACGTGCAGTATTCATCCAGGCGTGTGTGTGTGCGACTTCTTTGCCAAATTGAATTTCGCTGCCAAAAATGGCATCGATTTAACGGAGGCGAACGAAACCAGAAGCAACAGCATTAGGGTCAATTACCGCTGCAAAGTGAATTGTCAACAAAATCGGAGCCCGAAAGCAGGCAACAAACTCAATTCAACACATTGTCCAACTGCCAACTATCGGCCAGGCACACACAACCTCCGGGCGTGTGTGCGAGTGTGGTTGTTAGGGGGGTGCACTTTCATTATCTGTGCAAATATTTGCCAAAAATGGCAGTTGGCAGTTGTCTCCTGCCTCGTGCTGCCTGCTTCCTGTCCCCGTGTCCTGCGAGAGTTGCTGCCTCGACACTTTTGGGCATCCTAGCGCAAGTTTTAAGCCGCTTATTCCCAGCCCTGGCCCAGCCCACGCCCCCTTCTTCCACTTCCTCCTGGCAAAGTGAAAGTTATTGTTCGCATACACACACACCCCTCGGGCTTGCGGTGCACATTTCATAAATGTGTGTAGAGGAAAAACTATTTTCATGTTGTTTGGTTGCGTGCGCTTTTGAGAAAGTTTTGGCCTCCTCTGCCAGTTGTCCCTCAACTCAACTTTTTGTCTGCGCCGGAAGCTGTGGGCCATCCTCCAGCATCCTTCTAGCAGCCAGGATGCCGTAAATATTTGCCTTTGCGGCATAGATGCAAACACGTCGCCAGTTTGACTTTAAGACTCGCCTGGAGCGACGGCCCGCCACGAAGTTGATGTGTTAACTGCCCCACAGCAGTAGCGCAGTCTCAACACTCGAAGAAATTTATTTGTAATATTTTATCGAAGAGCAATGATATTCGTTATACAGAAGATATAATTACGACTATTTTCTGAAAATTTAAGTAAAATCGGAGAATGAAATGTTGCTAAAGATGATCCTAGCAACATTTATATTTTTGGTTGTTGTGCAACTTGTTTCTGGCAACTTTAGTAACCTTTTCTTCTGCATTCCTAGCTGTTGAATTTAGGTATTTCATAATATTTAGCACTACATATTCAAAAAAGGTGAAATAGTCATGTCCTTTTCATTTTATCCTAGATGCTTTGAATATCGAAAATCTTACATTTTTTTTAAGACCGTGGCCAAGCTTTAAACATTGAAGAACGAATCAATCAAAAATGCAACGAATAAAGAAATCTTGGCGGTTAGTCAAATTACTTTTCTTAGCCAAATGAGAATATGCGTTACTGGAAAATTTTTCAATTTGCTATTGGAAACGAGCTGCTGGGCGGGATGCCGTGAATGCTGTGGACAGGGGGCGGAACAAATTTCATACTCGAGAAAGCTAATTAACTTCTCTTTACGAGGCATAAACTTCCGCCATTAAACGCATTTATTTTCATGCGAAAATAAACAAATACCCCGAGCACGAGCCGGCGATGAAGTAATGTTTTGACGGCTCCTTTTGTGCGAGAGTATGTGTGTACGGATGTGTTTCCTTTTGCATTAAAACGACGCCGGGCACGAACACAAAAACAAAAGCCACGGCTCGTGTGAATTTACGGCAGTGTCGCTGTCAAAGCGGGTTGAGTGGGGGTCACCGTGGGGGTAGCGATGTGTCTGCTGGTACTTAGCAAGTCGGCGTATTTATTTAGCACGTGTTCCCACGTCTTACAGCTCCTACATACATAGGACTTGGGGTATTTGTTGCTTGCTTTTAATTAACAAATGCCTTGCAACTGTTTTGACAATCATTGAGCGTTAATGAAGGACCATAACCTTACCTGGAGAGGTAAGCGAAACGGGTCGACTTTGGGACTTGGTTTTTAATACCGTACCCTAATGACATGATTTACCATCAGACAGTCATCCGCAAGGCTAAGCAATAATTCAAACATCAAACTCTTGCATTATTTATGCATTATTGATTTATTGGGGAAGGAATTTCCGTTCCCAGGTTATCCAATAATAGCATAGCTAAATTTGTTTTAAACAAAATTCTCAAATCTGGGTTTTGAAACAAACTTTTAATTAACAGCGGCTTCAGTTTTAGAGTTCAATCAAAATAATTGTTTCCTTGTAAAGATCCTTTGGGTAGTAAATATGGGGTAAGTAAGTTAGTTACATTTCTGAATTTTGTTCATATGGTTAAAACGTCAAGAGAAATAATTAGAATTTATTCAAATGCACAAAGTAATTTTAGAATGTAATTGATAAAGGCAAATGTTTCAACACTTTCACATAGATTACCGTGAATAACTTTGCAAAATGTCCTCAATTACTTTAGCATTTTTCCACCAGTATCCCTAAAACCGCATTATCTTTAACTTGTGTGCATCATGACACTATCTGCAGTTGGCTAACAGCAGAATGAACCAACAAATTGCTGCCGGCAAACGTGGCAACTTTCATTGAGCCAAATTGCATAACAAACACAATTTTAATTAAATCAACAACTTGGTTGGAAACACACTCTATCATAATTGTAACGCACACACAAATGCACACTCGGCCAAGTTTAATTAAAATGTCAGAATCGTTATACACGTAATTTGTAATTGAATTTTTTTGGCTCGCTCTCTCGCCGAGGTAATAATTACAGCCAACGCATTGTGCTACACGCTCTAAAGCTGTTTAGGCATAAATTAAATGCATTTGTATTTGCCGTACAAAAGAACCCCCATCAATGAAAATCGCATGGATAAGCATACATATTTGTGTAATTAAATGTTGTCAATTTAAATTATTTCCAAAAACAGGATTTAATTCATTTGCAAAGCATCCAAAGTTAACAAAATATTAAAGAGATGTATCTTGTAGAAGCTGTGAAAGGGAATTTGGAACGGGACAATTATATATCTGTGACATATATATTTATTGTTTGAGATACTTCCAGTTCACCAAATATAAATATAAATATAATAGAATAGAAGCACCTATACTTCCTATTGATTATGTTTTTCTGAAATATACAAAAAAAGTGAACATTATAGAATTAATCTTGTCAGGACCTTGCCATGGGAAATATTTTTTTTAATCATAATCACAAGGGTCGCTAAAAACTAGCAATTTGTTTCGGACCACAAAATATTTTGCCATATATTAATTATAGATTTTAGTAGCATATGTCATATTGACTACCCAGCAATGCTTTTTTAAAGTATTATAATATTTTCCAGAATATTGCACTCTTTAGAATGGATATAATACAATTCTAAAGTGAATGCAAAATTGGTTGCCCAAGGTTACCAAATGCAACGGGGTATCCAACATTGTAGTGGAATATTTTCAAAAATACAATTTGATTAGAGTATACATATTATTATTGACGTTTAATGAAAATGATCTCATAATTTATTTATCTCATGATAACATACTTTTCAATAATTACACAGGCCGACAAGAAAAATTACTTTAATGAAAGCCCAATATTTCCCATTTAAAATTTAAGATGAATCCTGAATATGGAACGTCAGGTTCAGTTGCTAATCGCTTTTTCTGAACTGTTTTTTTTATCCTTTTTTTGCTATGTTGTAACCCTTAGAAGAAATTGTGAGTGAATGGTTTTAAGGATTCAGAATTCATCTCCAATTTTTAAGGGAAAAGATTAGGCTTTCATTTAAGCCTAATTTCAACTTTGGCATGCGCGCGGTTTCTGTTTTATGAGCGTTTTAAAAGTACCAAAATAGGCCATTTTTGGTACTTTGAACGCGATTTCCTTAAAATTGTTAAGTGATGGAATCTTTTGGGTTTTAAACTAACAATATACAGACCAAGATCTTTCATAATCTGCCGGTTTTATTCTCCGTAAGAAAAAAGGTACATTTTTGTCGTCCTGCGTTATTTTGTGCACCTTAGCAGCAAATTATTAAATAAATAAATTAAATAAGTACTCAATGTTCTTAGATGTGATCAGCCTTAAGTAGATAGTGAAAATCAGAGGAATCAAAGGGAAACTTAATGTCAAATCTTCAAATTAGAAATTTGAATCGAAAATTATATTCCATTCGCTTCCACTCAATAGATAAAACAGATCGGAGTATCTACATATATTTTCCGGATATTAAAATCAAACGAAAACGTTTGTTACGAGGTGTGATAAAACGAACTATTGCGTCTTCAGCGCTATAAATAAAATGTAAAATAAAAAAATAATAAAAATAAAATATTTTTATATCAGACACAGTTATGATGTGAACAATTATCTATTGCAACTGTTCAGCATAGGTGGCATCAAGTTGATACACAAATGATAAATAAATATTACTTTTGATTTTATAAACCGAAGCGAAAACCTTGTGTTTGCCAGATTTTTTATTTGCAATTAATTTTAACCTTATATTTATCCAGTGCGTTATCATAAATTTAGTTTGAATTCCATCTCTTATTAATTGTTATATCCTTTTTATCATTCCAATAAAAACCAAAAATATCCTTCAGAGTCTGTCCAGACTTTACCAAAATCAAACAAATAAAACAATGAATTTTGTAAGAAATCATGGCTTTTTATTGTCATGAAATCGGCAGAATTCTGTTTCCTCTGCCACAGTTTGTATATTGAATTATTTCGTATCAAATTGTAAATTATTTGTATATAGAATATATTATTTATACATGTGTATATAGTCTGCACTTTACAATTTAATAGTATTACAAAATCGGTAGGCAATTTATTGATACTTTCGCGCTGCTTCCTTTCTTGGCAGCATAAAACAATGTTTTTAATGGTATTATTGTTCTTTATTTTTTTTTTTTGTAAAAAGTCACTTTAAAGTTAAGCTGAGAATTGAAAAGAAATTGTTTACAAAATATTTTCGTTGGTTTATTTAATGGTTGTTCTTCAATTTGTTGTATTTCTTATTATTAATCAAAAATACATGTCATTATTAGTTAGAACGAAATACGAAAAATTTTGAATACAAAAACGAATGGCGTCCGACGGCCCCCATCAGTTTGCAACTAAATTCATACTTGATACAGGCGACGATAGTAGGGAACCTGGGCTAGGACGGACAGCATCGAATCTAACGGCTATTGTCATGTTAGCTTTCCCTTTGTGGGTGTTACAAATATACAGGCTTTTTATAGAGGGGGCTCGTTTTTGATGATGGGAAAAGGTTAACGTTATAGAGGCTTGAGGTTAAGTCTATGCTTTGCCTTTGTTAAAGTTACAACAATTTTACACTTTGCGTGGTAACAAGATGATCGAAGGGCCTCATTTTCCGATCTGTCCTTCGTTCAGCATTATGTTGGGCGCGTCTCGTAGGTAGTTCGTTAGGATTTTATATATTTTTTGGCAGGATGTAATGTTAATTATGTTAACTGTTTCAGCTCCGCACTCGCTGGTGATTAATTTGATGTTCGGTTTGGTTTGCTCTAACCCTATCTGTGCCGCGCGCTCCACTGATTTCGCTTGCTAAGGTCCTAATATTAAATTATACAAAATAAATAATCGAAACCATAATCATAATAGACAATATAGACAATAACTCTTCTCATTTCTCCCTCCGCGCTTTAGAGAAACAAAGCGGTAACGACGAGCTTCTACAAGCAGTTTCATCTCTCCTCCAGTCCAGTCCTAGTCATGGTATTCCAAGGCTTAGTCCGCTTCCTGTGCCGCTGCCGTTGCTGCTGACGTGGACACATGGTCATTGGCACTTTCGCTGGCTTTGCTGTCAGATGCGGCGGCGGAAGTTGGCGCGGATGATCCACTGCCGCTGCCGTTCTTGTTGCGGGCGTCCGTTTCATCGCCATTTCCTGCATTAACCTTGGCCTCCAAGGCCCGTATACGGTTCTCCTGCTTCACGATGATCGCCTTCAGTTTGCGTATCTCGTCTTGAATGCTGCGCAGGTCTTTTTCCTGTTAATTACAGGTAGTTAGTTTCAGAGGAAACAATAAAAAAAAAGCATGAATACTCACCGACAGGACGGCTGCCGGTGGGCCGGCATCGCTAGCCTCGTTGTTATTCGCGGACGAGCTGTAGCCGCCGCTTCCCGCACCACTGCTCGCTGCTCCCGAGCTGCCGCCGCCGCCACCTCTGGGCTTGTTGAGAATGTTGACCTTCTTGTTCACAGACAGAGACTTGCTTGCCGATGACGAGACGTAGCCACCCTGTACAATGGAAACACGATCCTGATTAGGCGGGTTAGAAAATCTGTTCGTTCCGGAACACAACAACAAGCAACAATGAACACAACAACAAGCGCCACGCGCGTGCGTGTTAGGGCCAAGTGTGTAAGTCTGGAGGGCAGCTGCGTGTACGGTTAGTGACTGCATCCAGATCTTAGTGTGCCTGGTAATCCGTCTGTGTGAAAGGACTGTGAGATTTGCTAGGCGGACGAGTCACAAACGCGGATAACGTAGAAAGGAACGCAAGCAAGGCAATCGCAAGCATCACACGGTAATGGTAGTCACCGACAGGCACAGGAACCTAGTTCCCAAACGATGAACAAGTGCTAAAGCCGTTGGAATACATTGGAAAAGGGGGTCCCACAGTGGCAGCGGCTGCCTCATCGACTTCGAGCCGCATTGCCCTGTGTGGACTAGCCCCGCGAGCACGCATGCGGATTTAAATCCATTATCCTGTACGCTATGTCGACGGTGGAAAGGCCGGCAGAGTGACCGAACCTTCACGACACCCAGCCGAGAGCGCTGTATTCCCAACGCACGAAAAGTAAAGATCGAGTGGTTCGCCACAGAGATTACTTACTTTGAGCGAGAATGTGATGGGATCCGCGTCCTTGCCGTCAATCCACTCCTCAGCGCTAATGGCAGCATCCTCGGCCAGCGTGTCGGGATAGAGATCCTCCTGGAAGAGATCCGATTTGCGCGGCACAGTCATCGATATAACCTGGCACAGACCGTTGTTGTTCATGCGATAGAATTTGGCAACCTCGCAGGTGGTGACGTCGCAGCCGCGCTTCGGCATCAAACCAATACCACGCTGTGGTTCTGTGGTCTGAAAAGTATTGATGTAGTGCACAAATGGGGGCTCGGGCGTGACCTACATGAATAAATTAAGATAGATTGTTGAAAATTTGAATCATCCACAAATAGGCAGTTGAGATATAATACAATAAATTCCATGATTAGTCGACCCAATGTAATCCAGTTACTTTACATAGGATAAATTTCTCTATAATCCCCAATAATCGATTACAAATTTCAATGTTTAACTCACCTCAAAGTACCTGATGACTGAGTCACCCTTGCCGCACAGGTAGATCAGGTTCGTGTCCGCATCGTATAGCGGAAACATTACGCCGTTGGAAGTGTCCAGTTCCACCATTACGATGGGCTCATTGAGGGCATCCGGGGCGCGAAGGGAGTATTGACGCTCAGAGCTTCGGTTGAAGCCCGTGGTGAAGATCAGGCCGTGCCGCAGGAAGATGGCTCGCGTGGCCTTTGAGCCTTCGTGACACATTGCCTCACTCTCCAGCTCGCCAGTGCGCGGGTCATAGATGCGAATCTTCTTGTCCTTGCAGGTGGTGACCAGCTTGGCACCGTCCCAGTTGAAACAGGCACTGTAGACGATATCTGGATGGGAGTCGATGTGCACAAGGATCTCGCCGGTACCCACATTCCAGATGACGACCTGAAAGCAAACGGATAGTTTATTAGTTTAGTTCATGCTTGAAAGTTTCTACAGTTTCTTACTTGATTATCCGAGCCGGCGGTAAGGAGCACATTGAGGGCCGAGGGATGCCACAGCACCAGACCGACGCGGCGCTGGTGGAAAACCAGGTCGACAACGGGTTCGGTGAGTGTGCGGGAGAGTCCGCCATCGGGTATCTGCCAAACCTTGACCACACAGTCCTCTGAGCCGGAAGCAATCACATTGTCGTTGTGCGGACACCAGGCGATGTCCAGAACGGGGCCTTTGTGACCGCCCACTAGCGGATGGTCGGCCGCTATGCGCCCAACCTGAAAGAATCCAAGAAATGCCAATTAGTTCTCCAAGTCAACGTAAGCTAATTAATTGGCGACAACGACAACGTCATCGCGACCCATTGCCCCAGTTTTTGAATCATTATTTATAGTCGACTCCGGCTGAATTCATTTCGCTATATTTGCTAATCTGCGGAGCAAGCATTTTATAAGTCGACGACTGCCACTTGGCAATCGTACTTTAAAAGATCTTGCTTTTGGATTACTCCCAAAGGGAATTCCGGGGATGGTATCGAGAAGAATGTATGGTAAAATTGAAAGAGCCACTTTGGAATGGTTTTCTAAGAGGCTTGGAATGAAAATTAATTGAAAACTTTTGACTATTATAGTACACGGATTTAAATCAAAAACATATTAAGTATAATTCTGAATCTGTCCTTGGTTTTTAGCATAATTATTGTTGTGTTTACTGAAGGAAGCCAAACTTGTGTTCTGTAAAAACGATGTGATCTGGGTTAAAATCCAGTCTTTATTTATTATTATGAGTAAGCATGAAAGTTTTTCACTAAACACGAAACGATTGTGAAATAGTATGGTCTAGTACATGATCTAAAAATAGACAAATTTTAAAAATTGAATGTACGGATATAAATATATTTCCCTGAGACTATTTTTAGTGATATTATCCCCTTAAAACAAATCAGTTATGCTAGGCTTTGATGACCGAAATATAATTTAAAGATGATTTCGCAGCATATTAAACTATTTTGGGGTCTCAAGAACTTTTGGTTGCTCAAGTCAACGATTGCCACATGCCGCCAACCTTGGCGAGTTGATGGATCTCACTCATCATCCATCTCTGCCCCGCCTGCTAACAGACCAAATCCAGTGCCCATAAAATATGTAAAATAGAGCGTGTGAAAGCCGCTCTACATAGAAATCGTCACTTAAAGAAACGGCAGCTGCTTAGCCAAAGACGTCAGGAGAAAAAAACAAAACGCTCGCAGAGGTTGCGTCGCATTTTGCATACAAATTTGTTCCAATTAGAACACTCAGCCTGCCTCCAAAATAAGTTTTGACCAAAGAAAAAAGGCCAGGAGGAACGAGACACAGGCGGGGTGCGGGAGGTGAGACTGCCGCCCACACGCCGACAGCTAAGCGGATGCGCATGTGGTTCGATTCGCAGCAAACTGGCGAAATGTCTTTGGAGAGTGAAAATGAAATTTATTCAAAGGCCCGAAGAACACCATATTTTATTGCGGAATAATTTGCCTAGCTGAGAGTGTGTTGCAATGCAATCATTTTGGCCAAATATCATCTTGGTATCCATTTATCGGACTGCTCCCGCTTTGCCCCGTCTCCTTCTTTTCCTCTGGTAAAATTAGACAATTTGGTTTGTCATGTTGGCTGTGGGCCAAATTACACAAAGTGCGCACGCTAAGAGAATCGTTCCCGCGCGAGAGCAGCAGAATTCATAACTATTTATAAATACTGGTGGGAAGCGGTGCGGGGAGTGCGAAATCGTCGACGTCACTCACGGCGTGGCCAGAAGCCCGCAAATGGCAGCAAACTTTATGC
This sequence comes from Drosophila birchii, assembly GCA_035046345.1. Taxonomy (NCBI): domain Eukaryota; kingdom Metazoa; phylum Arthropoda; class Insecta; order Diptera; family Drosophilidae; genus Drosophila; species Drosophila birchii. Next base: position 20,119,005 of record JAWNOA010000069.1, on the reverse strand, counting down.
CGAAAAGAGCCGTATAAATAGTTTGCTATTGTCTATTTTAAAAGTACAACGCTACAAGCTGGCCAATTTTGGGGATCGCCACTTACTTTGTTGTGCGGCAAGACGATGAAGGCACCGCCGCCCGCCGACTCTACAATGATGGCCAGGAACTTGGGGTTGACCGCGCAAAATGTTGAGTCCCAGCTGGACTTGGAGACGCGTATGTTGTCGTAGCACTGCTCCCGCTTCAGGGCCTGTCCATAGACGTGGCGGAATTTGGAGCTGCGTACCACGCGGAACGACATCTTGATGCTGCAGTGGCTTGTGGGTCAGTGATCAGTCCTGAGTTTCTCTATGTCTAGCTCTGCAATACAAAATAGACAGTTATTAGTGATTGCAATGTCTTATATATATCCGTTGCTTTATACTCGCTGTGGAATTAAAATCAAGTAATAAAATAATCCAAGGTTTGCTTCCACAAAAATCCAACTAACAATGAAGCTTAAATTGAATTCATTTCATTTATTTTCACTCCATTGAAATATTATTTTTTCGATATATACAGAAGCACAATAAGCTCAAATAATTGTAGGTACAAAAACATCTAAGGATTCGCCGATTTTCATGAAATTTCCTCTTCAGATATTATGAATTAGGCAATACGCGATATTCGAGTAACGCATAAACCGACTGAAAGCAATCATTAGTTGCTTTCGGCTTCACTCGCCGGTGTATTAACTTAACGCGTTTTTCTTTCACATCGCTTCGCAGCCACGATTTGTTCAATAAATTTGCATATATGCTAATATCGCTTTTGCGAAAATCAATGAGCTTTCCCATTCACAGCTCGCTATTGACAAGCTGGCTTTGTATTCGAGAGGTTGCATCAAAATTGGTTATGGCATCAATATATCTGCGACTGAAATTGCTGGGTCCCGAAACGAAGGTAGAACGCTTTCACCTACCACAAATGGCGCCACTTTCGTTAATGAACTGCCAGCTAGAAGCTAGAACGTGTCGAATTATCAGTTGGCCAGTTGGAGAGACGAACCCCTTTCTTTAGTATGACATCATATACCGAAATATACCTATACCAGTATAACATATCGCCTGCCGACACGTGAATTATGTCGAAACATGAGCCAGAACCCTAATGAAACCCCAAACCCCGGGCTAACTCTTCCAGACACTTGTATAGATAGCTACGTGCTTCGCACAGCCGCAAAATCATTTCTGGGTTGGGCCGAGGCCGAGGCCGATAGGCTGACTAAACTTCGCCGCCGACGACCAGCTTTCGTTTATAATCAGAAAAGTGCCATAAAATTGTTATACCTCCTTCGCTTTTCGCCCTTGCCTTGTTTCGTTCCAAGATATTCATATTTATTGCAAACACTAAACTTTGTCATTGACCCGTTAAGATACTTTGAGCATACATATAAAAACGGCCAAATAATATGTTCAAAGAAACCAATGGAAGCCCTTTGCTATTTTCATCTTGGATGGGTGTTGGCCAGTCTGCTCCTGGCTATCGCGCTGGCCTTTCGACTGATAAAGAAATATCAGCTCGCAGTTGGCTAAACACAACAGAGATAATGTTAAGTGCTACGCCTATAGATTCTATAGCGTCGCTGAAATGTTTGGCACCAAATGGAAAATTCTCCAAAGTCTTGTACCCAGAATATATATCTATATCTGCCGTATGTATGCGTTGTTATTTATGAGTTTATATGCCAAACACCTTCGCTTGCAGGCGGGAAAATTTTGTTTCGCCACTGAAGGTCAAACTTATTAATAGAAAATTAAATCATCTTAGGCGAAATTCAATTTTCATATACAAACACCAGCGCACGATGCTCGTAGGAGCGTTGTAAATCGTATTTGATGTGTTTATTTATTTTGTTGGCATCGCTGGCGTTTGCCATGCCTGAGTTATCATCGCCGGGCCCAGTCCCCAGTCCCCACGCCCCCGTTTCCCATTGCACTCGACATTACAATCCGCAAATGCCAAAAATGTGGCCCCTTCATCAGGGAGTCGACTTGAACTTGCCGCTATAATAATCAGCGCACCAGTGACGATAAAAGAACAGCGTTCAACGGAAGTTGCTTTATGTAAATCTCAGTGAACCAGCGTACGTATAAGTTCCAGCGTCGAGTTGCATACAATGCAACACAATAGGGCGAAACTGTTTCGGTCCTCATAAAGACCCTTTTCCTATTCCCGATCCCGTAAGTTATCCGCATTCTGAATGTGGCATCATCAGACAACCGCTTTTTCCCAAGTCAAATTGTTTTTGTCTTCAAGCTGGAATATCTATTACTTCGTTGTATTTACAGATAAGTTCTTCTAAATCGAAATATTGATGTTTTGTACAGTAAGACTGATTGTTTTTCCTTTTTTGAGGTTTAGATATCTAAAATTCCCAAGGAAGTATCACTGGTCAACTTATATACATATGTATGTCCAGTAGCTCTCAGTAGTCACTGTCTCCAACCAGTAACTAATCAGTTGACAATGGTGTCGACTAGCGGGCCCTTTAACGTATTCTACTGCAATTGAACGAGATGTAACCATTGCTCAATTGACGCGATCGCAATGGTCCAGCGATCGGGGACTGGCCGCAAATTGGCTTAATGCTTGATTGCAAATCTTGGCGCTTTGTCGACACGTTGTGTTCACCGGCCAATTCTAATTGCTAACAAATGTTGTCGTGTTGTTCTTGTTGCCTATTGCTTGGCGGCGTGACTAAAACGCATAGTACACCCCTCACCGATGTGATCTGGGAGGAGTGTAGTCAACTAAGCGTTGTACGAGTAGCTTCCACCAGCAGCTCAATCGGATCTCGGTAAATGCAAATTTATGATCGAATGGGCCACTGTTCCAATTGTGGTAGCTAGGGCCTTAATATAATGACATTTCTTCATCTTTCCCGGATAGAGCTTCTTGTTTGTATCAAACCAAAACAGTGATGCATCTGCTCTGGATTGCAAGTTAGAAAAATAATTGATAGGGGTTTGTAGAGTTCTGGAAAACGTGGATTTCAGCGGTAGTGTCAACGGTGCTGTCCACTAAGCTTCCAGAGATTTCAATGCCACACGCATGAGTCATGCATGTGATAAGCCACGAACCCCACCGCTTATCGGCTGCCAGCTGCATTGGAAACTTTCGCCCATGGTGAGGATGATGATGATGTCATTGGTGCAAGCACAACGTCATTGGATATGCTTCGTGTGTGTGTGGTGCGGCGGTTCATCAAACTGCCTGGCCTGTGTGCGTGCCTGACGGCGATTAGCTGAAAATTTGACAAAAGCGCGCAAGTGTCGCGGCTGTGCAACTGATAGACTGGCCGGCATGCTGCACAGTGGGTGTCGTCGCAAGCGATGCCGTATTTCGCTGCTGCTGCTGCTGCTGCTGCCGCGGATGTTCAAGTGAAAGTGGAACTCTGTTGCTAAAATTAACCGCATGCATATGCATTGCCCCGCCCGAGGTGGTACCCCGTCACCCGTCACCCGCAGCCTCCAAGTCCCCCCTGATCATCACAAGTGGCGGCTGTCGTTGGCTTTTGTTGCTGTCTTAATTGCGCGACGCGGCTGCTGCCGTGGCTTCTTCTCTCGCTTCCCCACTTCGCCGTCTACTTGTTGCTATTTTCTGCACTTCCATTTGCGCTTAGTCAGACTGGGCGGCAGTTGTCGCGATATTACGCTTCCCACAGGGCATTACGATTTTTGACAATGGATTGTCAAGCGCTAAGGACCCAGAATCATTGGACAAAGTTAGTGATATGAAAGTAAAGTAAAGATCGCTTTTAAACTATGAGCTAATACTTAGATATTCTGCTAATATTCTTATTGCGCTGATCTAAAGTTTGGAAAGCTAAAGGCAACATTCAAAAAATATGGTAAATGATCTTTCCTGATTATTGTTTTCAGTAATATACATAAATTATATATCGATCTAATGATAGATCAAACTGAAAATTTGGAACTAGAAAAGGCTAAGCGGTCTAAGGAGCATGAATTGAATTAAAATTTAATTACTACAGTTTTAGTGAATTTGACCAAGAAGGATATTTGGTATTCGGTGTTTTCTTGAATGTTGTTGGCATAAATGCATGTACTGACGTTTATACGTGTGCGTGTATGCCGATCAGCGCTCTGTCGCCGCTGATTAACGGAATGTGGGCGAACAGCTGTTGTCGGGATGCGAAGCCGCGACATTAGCCGACGCATAAACACGACTTGTTAGACCGCTAGTGTCTGTTTCATTCCAGTGCGTTTTTCATATTTTTCGTCACTAATTGGTGTTGGCTACGTTTCGTTGCTTTACCCATTTGGGGAGCAACCGAAATAACTGTGCGTGGGGGCGCATGCTCGCTCGCTCTTTCTAAGACGCAGTCGCGACGTCGTCGCCGCTGGAGGTCGCTTGTTCTTCACACTTGCTCCACACAAGCACTTACACTCGCACTCACACTCGCACTCTAAGAAAAGAAACCGTAATTGTACGCTGTGACCAACTGGGAGCCACGTTTATTGCTCGCAGATATTTCATATTTCGAATTTCAGCTTATCGTTGCGATTTGGCGCCCACAGCACGCACTTCCCCTACTCACACCACTGTATGTAACTTGTTGCTTCTGCAAGCAACAATTGGCACATTCTCTTCTCTCCCCCTCACACTCGCACTGGCTCAGCGGCGGCCCTCTCCCTTGCTCTCTCGGTCTCCCTGCATAAACAAGCCAGAGCCAAGGCAGCCGGAAAAGCAACACAAATTACAGCGAAATGCGAGAAAAACAATTAATACAATCAAGTGTGAAACAACAAATACTGGCCGCTGGCGTTCCGAGTTGTTTGATTTCTTTCCTTCGTTTTTGCAACGTTTTTCGGCATTCGCGCTGCTGCTGCGGCTTCTCTTCTCTTTATTCCCTTTTTTGGGTGTTGGACTCATATAACACGGCGCGTGAGCGGGAGAGCAGATGGTAAACTTTTATAGCGGCACTCTTCACATGCACTGCGCTCGCCGCTCCACTCACAGAAGAAAGACGCACACTGGCGCACACCACCCCACACAGACACAGAGGCACAGCCACACAGCAACTGTCGCACTTATTTTTTACCGTGATTTTTAATGATTTTGTAATACGCGCGTTTATTACTCAAGCGCTGCATTTGCATGACCACCTCAATTTTGAATTTAAAAGAAATACATTGCGCTGACACCGAGCCGAAATTCTTAAACTCTGTACAAATAAATGCCGTGATTCATTTCGCCTGACATTTAATGTGGTAGGCAGTGTGGCCGCGCAGGGCTAGTCGTATTCACTCACTTTTTTTTATCACTTTCTAGACCAGCATTCAACCGGAGCTATCAACTACAAAATTTTGCACACGACTTCGAATAAGGCACTACTTCAAGACTTTTCAGCAGCAAGACGACAAATACAAAAATGCCGACGAGAGCGCGCATTTAAGAGCAAATCAGTGTGGCCAGCTTAGCTTACCTTAGGCTAAATTCATATTTGGAAACGGAAAAGCTATTGAAGTTTTCAACTAGCCATAAAAAAGTTATTTATTTATTTATTTTGTTTGGTTAGTTTTTAGCTTATTTTTTACAAGTCTCTATTTTTTTTTTATATAAATTATGGCACAAATTCTTCCAGTCGAGACATAAAGAAAACGATTTTTTTAAAGTCTTTTTGAATAGACCCAAAGATCAAATACTCCCAAACCTAATAGAAAACATTAGTGAATTCATTCATTACCATATGAACTCTTTATTTTTTCGATTCAGTTGTTTATTTACGAAATTAATTAGAGCTATGTTTTCCACTGTTCAGTTTTGACGGAAATAAAAATACTAAACATTTTTCCAACAATATTATTTTTTTATAACTGTGCCAATCGACAACGACAACAATTTTACCAATTATATGTACAATATTAAAATAATAAAACCTGAAAAAAACGTAATGTTAGTATATTTGTATAATAAATTTGTATATTTAAAATGCCCTCGCCGCGTACTAGGGTTCCGGCCACTCTAAGCAGCTGACTGGGCGCCCGCCATTTGAATTTCCGTTTTTATCTCCTTTTTACCTAAAAATTATGAAAATTAGTTAAAAGCCAAAGCCCGAGCATTATTCATTACTTGTTCGCGGCTTCAACATGAAGCGCAGAACCTCTCCGAGAGGATATTCCAGTAGCAGTGCCATTAAAAACGACACAAATAGCGACAGAACAGTCGCACTCCAAACGCAGCAAATCTAAACGAGAGTTTAATTTCTCAACAATGATCAGATTGGACTATACGCTTACCAAGAATACGTTGGACACATGGGTCGGCTGCCTAAAGTAGCCCGTAATCACGCGCAGGACGACAACATGCCAGAGATAGGTTTGAAAGGATATCCTTGCCAGCGGCCGGAACCACGGCAGTGTGCAGAAGCCGTAGGCTATTCCTGTTCGAGATTGGTGAGTGGTTGCCAATACCAAAATAAATCCTTTTCGTTTTTCATACCTCCAACCTTACAGCACATGAGGAAAACGAATCCCGCGCAGATCAGCACCCACAGGTTTTTGTACAGTCCTGCGTATACAGCCAGCCAGATGGAGGGCTTGGCAAAGTCGTAGTAGATGAATATATAGCCGGAGAAGAGTATTACCAGCCCCGCTGGTACCAGCATCCACATAGCAAGCTCATATTTCAGTTGTCCCCGGAGGACGGCCGCCTTGGAACGCTGGCTCAGGTAGAGCTGACCACATATAAAACCAATTAGGTAGCCACTTAGATTCGTGTAGAAGGTCGGGTACATATGGGTAAAGGTGTCCGCGTGGCGGAAGAACAAGAAGCGGTAGGTCCTAGGAGTGAAAAGTAAGAAAGGTGAGAGTTATCTCAGCAAAATGTTTATTCCCAACTTGCGCAAACCCACTCCGGAGTAATATGGTAGACCGCATCCAATTTGAGAGCGTAGGTCAATATGGTGGGAACGCCTACAGCGAGTGCCATCAGTGCTGTGTACATGGGTTTTACCAGCCGCGGGTGTCTGAAAATAAAGGAGTTACAAAAGCGAATGCGCTAGAGTTGGTCCTCCTTACTTTTTGCTTATGACTAACACGATCAAGAATAGCTCGAACAGCTGCATATCCGCCCCCAAATACCAGGTATGGTGGGAGCACTGAAATAGCAATGAAAAAATAATTGTGTGAGAGATGCTAAAACTTCTATATTGTAGTTCGGTTAACCCACACTGTCCTCCAGCATGTGGTTGGTCACAAAGAAGACGTTCTTCCACCACTTGGTCCGGCAAAACACCCGCTCGGGTTCGGTCAAGTGCCGCCAAAATGGACCGTCCTGCAGGCGAACCAAAATTGTACCGTTGAACACGATTAAGGCGAGGACTGACGGGATGATTCGGAAGTATCTGTAAAAGAACAAGCGAAAGTACACCGCGATGCATTGGAGAGTGTCTGACTTCGGGTTGACGAGTTGGCGTTCAGTGAAGTCCACGTAAAGTAGGAAACCGCTCATCACAAAAAATATTTGAATGACCACGCTGCCGTTTTGAGTAATCGACGACCAAAACGAGTAAATGAACTGCTCGTAGAACTCGGGATTTTCAATTGCGGTAGTCATGAAAGCCATCAAAGTGTGGGCCAGGATTACGGTGACTACTGCGATCATTCGGAAACCATCGAAAAAACTTAAATCTCTCTCGAAATCAGTGGTATGCGGATTGGTCAATCGGTAGTAATTCCGAGCAAGCGAGAATGATGTAAGCAGCTGCTGCTCTGTTAGATGTTGAAAGGCCATTCAGAAAATCTAACTTATTCCTGTACAGGGTCTCTACTTACTGCGATTCTTTAATTGCTTCTTATAAAAGTTTTCAGTTGCTTGGCAAGAGTCGCGATTACTTATACAATAATCATAGATGGATGAGCACAACGTAAGAAAAACGATGATGATCCCGACAATGTAAGCAGCCAGATCGAGCGTATCTGTGTATAGAAAAAATCTTTATTATTAAAACACCTCTCGCCAAGTTTGACCAAAGAGCCTGCATAAAAGTCGTTTGGCGTTATTCATTTTGTTATGATAAGATTTTGGTTTTGCATCCATCCAATTGGTAGATCTAACTTGAATATATACCACAGACATCCGTAGAATCAGATAATCTATCACTCCACTTAATAGACTCGAATACTTATTTCGTATTAGTGATCACGAAGTTAATAGTTGGGGTTGGTATTTTCAAATGTAATCATGAGATCCGTAAAACCGATTTACATTTTTAAATTAGTTTAATTCTTTTAATTCGATTATAGACTACACCGTGAAATGGCTGTAAAGTGAACATACCCAGCTCCAAGTGATCATCCGCTGACACACAATACTCGATCTGGCTGCTCACACGGAGCGAAAACTTCTGACTAAATTCAAGATTCAGGCAGCTGTTGACCAATTCACCATAGAGCCGGCGATCATCTGCGTCCCCTGCGCGCCGGTGCACCTGCATGAAGTATGTGCTCAACTGTTCATCCTGCACACCTCTTCCCTCGTAGTCCTCAAGAGCTACTGATGAGTCGTTGAGGCTGCGTATGCAACGCTCCAGACACACTCCCCGGAAGACAACATCGTGTCTGTAACGATGCTTTGAGTCTCGCGACACTGAATCGATAAGGGCCCACAAAGTGGAACTTGCATTCGGCTCAATCTCCACATAAGCCAGGCAGTACTTGCCGGAGGATTTGTCCAAGCAGAGATCGTAGTCATCCAGCTCATACAGAGCGGGCATCTGTCTGTACAGGGTCACTGTGGGATGGAGCTCCTCCTGTATTATCCCTTAACAATTGAAGTGTCCTTTTTACTTACAATTAAATGAGCCAGGAGAAAAGTTTCCGTATGCCACAGCGATCAGAATCGTGAGCAGAATTCCAGTTTGCAGAGGATAACGGAGAAACATTTTCCGAGTTTAGAGCTTAGCACTTACAGAATAACTATTTGTCTGCTCTGCTTGATCAGCTACGGTGCCCTAAGCAGTTTAGCTTTGCGTGTTAAACCGTCAAGCCTGGATGGGCTTCTAACTTTATTTCTATAAATCACTTGAACTTGACGAATTCGCAGCTATTAGATGACATCCATTTATTTCGTTATTGCTTACTACATTAAACTTAACCTCTTAATTGCTTAGCCCAAGTGTCGCCCGGCAAAGATCGGAAGATCACTTTGTGACTTCAGGTAGTAAACGAACGGATGGTTGGCAATAAAGTGATGGCGCCTGAAACCCGCCACTGGCATCACCCGGAATCCTGTGAAGGTGTTCAAAGAACTTATCTGAGATGCGTTGGCTTTATTGAAGGACTTATTACATGCTTGGTTAGTAGAAAAGTGTAAAGTGTAAATATAAGATCTTTGATTGTGCGCAGTCTTAAGCATATTAAGCTGGGTTTGTTTGCAGCGTCACCAGTCTGCCAGCAAACAGAACCGTGCCGTCCACATTGAGAATGTAAAACCTGAATGGATGCTCGACATAGAAAAGCTTGGGCTCCCAGTCCATTATCAGCATGCGCGTTTTGATCACACCTGAAAATCAAATGCGAGGTGAGACACGAAACGTAAATGGTTGATTGGTTGTTAGTGTTGTACCCAGTACTGCTTAGAGCTTCTGAATGTGACCAGCAAATAGAACGGCGGAGTCCTTGTTGAGAATATAGTAGTTAAATGGATGATCAACATAAAAAAGCCTGGGATCCGGCTGGGCCATGGGCATCGAGCAGAGCATCATGACCATACCTGAAAATTTAGATGAAGGGGGAACCACACATTCAGTTCGTTACGCTTCATGCACTATGAAATCGGTAATGTTAGTTGATGTTGGACTACTGACTTTAGAGTTTAACTATTTTTCCCGTAAACAGAACGGATGAGTTCCCATTAATAACATAAAAGGTGTAGGGACGCTGGACATGAAAAAGCTTTGGCTCCTCTGGCGGACACATGACACTCGTAGCAAAACACATGACAATAGCTGTAATTTAAATATAATTGTTACAAGGGAATGTAATGGCGAAGTTGGGCAATGGCCGAATAATGCAATGCTGTCTGTGAAATGCATGCTTATAATGGTTTACTTTTTCTCCATTACAGCTCGCCCCCAAGTATCAGACAATATCCGTCTTGAAAATTATATATAAATATCTGCCTTTATTAATAAAATTGACTTAAAATGAGACACTATCAGAGCTCGTCATGCTCGCTGGAGTCGAACGATGTCTCCTCTAGTCGCACAACCGAGCCCCAAAACAGGGGCAGTTCCTCCTGATGGACAAGGGCATAGGTGAATGGATGATCGACGAGGAACTCTATAGGTTCCTCCAGCGATATAATGGCACGTTTCATGCGCACCACCATTCCTGCGGGATGGGAAGAACATAGACACGGATGAACAAATGAAACATGCAAACACGATGATGGATGCCACTGGGATGTCATATAGGAAGGAATCGAAAGCATAAAGACTTACCCGTGGCGGCCGCCGCCTCTGTTCCCTCCTCGTTCACATCGATGAAAGCCTTGTGGATGATGGCGGACACCTTAAGTGGCTCGGGGCTCTGCAGCATCTTGCCGAACTCGGCGCCGTCGGAGAACATCTTCGACATGCCAAGCTAAGTGGGGAGAAATTACACATTTGTTAATTGATTACTCTTGGTTGATTCTACAAACCAACTTTACCTGCTGGAACACATCCGTCAGCTCTACTTGGAACTCGGCCTTGAACTTGGGCAGCTTGACAACCACCTGGGTTTTGTGCAGTGCATCCGTGATCTGCGAGAGCGGCGTGGAACGCAGCTTCTCCTCCAGGGCGGGCAGACCCGTCTTGCTATTGGGCAGGATGATCAGCATGGAGAGGTCTGAATCCTTATACGGCAGCTCTAGAGCAGCAGCGTCCAGCGCGGGAAGATTGGCATAGCGGAACCGCTCCTTTACACTCATCATGGGCACTTGAACGCTGTGTTCACCGTTCAGGTGGAAGGTATCCGGCCGGGTGGCGTGCTTGGGAAACTGGTGCTGCCAGGTGCCCTTGAAGTGGATGGCATTGACCAAGACCAATCGAGAATCGGCATTCAGGGCGCTGGGCGGCACCAAATCCTTGATGAGGTGGTTGGTACGCTGCTCCACCCATCCGTTAATCGTCGCAGCGGCCTGTGCGCTGTTGCCGAAGTTAACACTCTGAGCCGCCGAGAGGAACTGCTTGGTCAGCAGCTGATCAAACTCCTGGCGCAGCTGGTGGCCCTCCATTACGAAGATTTTGTTGGCGATGCGCAGGATTTGGCTGTCCTGATAGGCGGCCAGCACCTGGTGAAATCCCTGGGCAATCTGCTCCACATCGTTTGAGGCTAGTCCTAGGCCGCGGTCCAACTGGGCGGCCGTCTCGCCTTCGGCACCCACACGGGCCATAGCCGCACAGGTCTGGATGGAGAACGGCGAAAAGACGACGTTCTCGCCTGACTTCAGGGCCGACAGCTTGCCGTACACATTGATGGAGAAGATGGCCAGCCGGCGGGCAAACTCTTGCTTGGCGGTGTCGGTCATGGTGACGTCAGAAGAGCGAACCAAGGGGACCGGGGAGAGGGCGAGGAGGATGAGTGCAAGCAGCCAGCAAGCTGAAAGGATACAAGTGGACGGCAGGTGAGTTTTGCTTGATTTCATGAATTTATGTAATTGCAGTGGACCGATGAGTCACCTCCACGAGTGGTGTTGACGATAGCTCCCTGGTATGCCGTTGCGCCGGGAATCTACTAGGCTTTGCTTATCGGAAATTTTAATTTACTGCCTTCAATTATTAGTGCTACCCACAGAACTTTCTCCAGCGGGTTGGATTTCTTCGTTTTTATTATTATTGCAGCTGACGCAGTGGAAAGACGCCTTCGACTTCTATGACTTGGCGTTTGAGTAAACACTAAATGCTCTCGGCGAGCGTCATGGGTTTTATGCCCCACAACAACAGGTTTCGCTCTTACTTCTGTGTTCCCATATGGGAACATTCTCTTAACATTCCGACATTCTCCGCGCACTCGGTGCTCTCTGTTTTGCTTTCCACTGGCAATCATATCAACCGCTGCTCGCCCAGCGTCGCTATGATTCTACAGTAGGGGTCGGTCGGCCCCCACAATACACACAATTCGGAATTGTGTTTGTGTAGGAAAATAAGCAAACTTGGCTTCGCCCATAGTGTATGTGTGCCGGCAGACACTTACCCACTTTACAATGCATTGGGATATACATATAATACCTTAACCTATTCCCGCACTTACCACAAAACTGAAGAGTTTTCTCCATTTTCCTTATTTTCGTCGTATTAATCCTTAGAAAAAGTCTTAGGCTTGTCAACCTTGTGCCTCAGACTGTGCGTTTCAGACTGTGTTGACTTCGGACACTTTACTATTAGGTGCTGCCTTATCAGCTCGTGTCAAAGCCGTACTTGAGTATGTTTCTTTCAATATAATGGGAATTTTCGCAGCAGACTGATAAGGCGAGCAAATCAGAATGAATGACAATTTCCCAATTAAATGTGATGCTTTCAATTCTTATTTTATATATTTTAAATTATATTAATACTTGAAAGGTAGTATTAGGAAAAAGATGTAAATGAATTACATAAAATAAGACTAAAGATAAATACATATCAAATATAAAAGCATACCTAACAATTGGACTGACGCAAAGATCAAAGGCTGGCACAAGCGTTTAGTTTAAAATTCCGTTTTTAGCAATGTATGTAAGCTGATTTAAACATAATTTTTTTTAGTTATACATTTTGATTTTCCATTTAATTATTTTAGTAAAAACAGAGTTCAAATGCCGATTGACAGCACATCTGTCATAAAAGATCAAGAGGGTATAAGACTCGTTTGACATTGCCAAGAGTCTTGGCGAAGTCAAAGTAGTTTTGGAAAATATGGTAAAAAGCAAATGACTGCATTGACGCATGCATAAGGATGGACGTTAAAGGCAAACCTCATTCTTAGCTTTCTCAAATCCACTGAGGCAAAATTGCGGATCGAACAGCCAAACTAAGATCTTAAAAAACACTCTCAGGACGAGGTAATTTAGGCCTTTATATGGCTAATTAATTAAAGGATGGGTGAGGCTAAAGCTTCTGATATGAAATTTGGAAAGTGGCAAAGTATATGACCAGGTTTTCCGATCAATTCCCGAAACAGTTCGAATTACATTAATACTGAATCCATTAGGTTCCACGAAGATGAAGTAGCAAACCCATTTTGAAACTTCATAAAGGATGGTTAGCAATCAAATTATTCCAATGTACTTCCTGAATTCAATTTATATTCATTGCCCAAAGTTTAGGTACATTTATTTTACCTGTCGTCCATTTTTTTTTTATCTTAAATTATATCTGACAAAAATCAAAAATATATGGGACAATGTTAAATTTACTCAGCCTTCGTGCACTGATACGGTGCAACGGAGTCCGTCTGCCATTAAATGATTGCTTCGCTAGCCAGAATGTCGCCTTTCGGATCATCCGACGCCACGAGTCCGGATGTGTGACCCTGAAAAATGTAAGTATATAATGTAAAACTTGATCCAAACGAAAGAAAGGGGTATGAGTTTTCCTGTATGAGTTTTCCTGTCGTGAAAGAATGTATTTTGTAAATACGCCACAAAAATGCTATATCACCCGATCTTTTGCAGTCTTTCAAGTGCTACAACCTGGAGACATCCCCTTCATTGAATGTGGCATTGTCCCGCGAGGATGCCCTCACCATGTACACCCAAATGGCGGAGTCGCGTCGATTTGAGACCATGGCCGGCAACTACTACAAGCAGCGTTTGATCCGCGGCTTTTGCCACCTGTACAACGGCCAGGAGGCAGTGGCCGTGGGTATGAAGGCTCGGCTTCGCAAGCAGGACACGGTGATAACGGCGTACCGCTGCCACGTCTGGACCTACATGATGGGGGTTTCGTTGTACGAAATGATGGCCGAGCTCCTTGGTTTTAGCGCTGGCTGTAGCAGGGGCAAAGGTGGCTCCATGCACATGTACTGCGATAATTTCTATGGCGGCAACGGCATTGTCGGTGCCCAGGTGCCCATTGGCGCAGGCGTTGCATTGGCACATAAATGGCGGGAAGATGGCGGCGTCTGTATTACATTGTATGGCGATGGGGCTGCCAACCAGGGACAAGTTTTTGAGGCATACAATATGGCCAAGCTCTGGTGCCTGCCCGTCGTGTTTGTGTGCGAGAATAATCTGTATGGGATGGGCACCAAAGCGGACCGCTCCTCCGCCATGACGGACTACTATAAGCGGGGCCAGTACATTCCCGGGTTGTGGGTGGATGGCAATCAGGTGCTGGCAGTTCGCACTGCCACACAGTTTGCGTTGGACTATGTCTTGGAGCACGGACCCATCGTCCTCGAGATGCACACGTATCGGTATGTGGGCCATTCAATGTCCGATCCGGGAATGTCGTATCGCTCTCGGGAGGAGGTGCAAAATGCGAGGGAGACGAATGATCCGATCAGCAGCTTCCGAGCGCAGATCCTTGACTTGTGTCTAATGTCCGAAGAGGAATTGAAGGAATTGGATGCTAAAATCAAGAAACATGTCGATGACGAGTGCAAGAAGGCGCTAGCTGGCAAGGAGGTGGTGCTAGAGGAGCTTCATACGGATGTCTGCGCTAAGAACTTGGAGCCCAAGATACGCGGTGTGTCAGGCTATAATCTAGATCACATTAAGTTGGCCGAAGTGTGCTTTGGCAAGCCTAAGAAGACGCCAGCCTGCGAGATCAACGATGTACCTGTGGGAGATGCCGTTATGGCGGCCAAGGCCAAAGACAATAAGAAGGCCTCTAAAGATGAACAGGTGGGTAAAGACGGCAAGCCTGGAAAAGAGGGAGAGCCTGGAGAAGAGGGAAAGCATGGAAAGGAGGGAAAACCTGGAAAAGACGTCAAGGCTGGAGTAGATGCCAAGACTGGAAAAGAAGTCAAGGCTGAAGTAGATGCCAAGCCTGGAAAAGAAGTCAAGGCTGAAAATCAAGTCAAACCTAAAGCAGATGTTAAGCCCGTACAAGATATCAAGATGGTTAAAAAAGATAGTACTAAAGATGGAACAAAAAAAGCAGCCAGCAGTAAGGAAGGAAAACCCCAACCGGTGACCAAAGCCAAGGCCAAAGATGACCCAAAACAGCCACCTAGCCAAAAAGGGAATCCACCAGCAAAAGCACCAGCTGGCCCTGCACAGAACACCAAAAGTCCAGAACCTACAAAAAAGTAATATTCGTTAGCCGTAATCTGCTCCAAGAAGAAACCTGATGACAATTTTTGGTCGCTTTTAAAATTAGTATTTCAAAATATTGTTGTATTTAGAAGGTGGTTTAACTGTATGATAATAAAATTGTGGTAACATAAAAATAAATATATATATATATATGTTAAACAAATAAATATTGTTTAGCAAAATAATTTTCTTATTTGGGAATATTATGCGTATTAATCTTACAAAATCTAAAATTAAGTTTCTTCACTTATAGTATATAGATATGTATTTAAATTTGAGAGAATTGGATTTAAATTTATTTATTGAAAATAATTTCTACTTGATGGAGCCAATTGCTTTACCAATATCATTAATTGCAATCTACTAGAACATGAACCAGACCCCAATATCTTAGCCTTAATTGTCAATATAAATAAAGGATTAATTTCACTTATTGACCCAAGAAATGTGAAATTAATAAAATGTGTTTATTTATTATTACAAAATTAATTGTCTCTAACTAAAGCCCTTCTATCTACCAAATATTTGAAATATTTGAAATAATGTATGCTACGGCAGCTATTTTTGCCTTAACGGGGACAGGCTGTTTTGTGCTCGGTGCCCTGGCACAGCAAAATATGTCGCACAGGAGAATTAGGAAGGTTATGCTCGCCGATCCGTATGTTTTCAAATGCCGTGAAAGCATATTTAAGGCGGTAAGACCCATAATATACCCATATATGTAAAATGGAAAATGTAGCCATTCTATATCTCAGTTAACATTCCTTGGGACACCAAGTAAGGAACCCGTAATCAATCCATCAATTACCCTAACGGACTCAGTGGAACAAAAAGGAACTAGGGAGACTCAACAAAATAAAAATGAATCGCAAGATGAATCCATATTTATGAAATTCGGATTATGGAGTCGGACGCAGGCAAGCAAAATGGCAAGTTCAATTATGAATAAGCAGAACCAAATATGATTGAGTCACTTTAGGTCGATTTAATGCCTCTTTCAACGGAGCAAGCAGATGGTCCAACTTATAAAATTGAGCACGTAGAAGATATCATGAAGTACGGATTTCCGGGAATGGATGAAATACATGTGTATAAGAATTTTGTACTCTCCTATGATCGCCGAAATCGGATTCCGCATTGGGTGTGTGAGCACGTCAGAGATGACTGCTTTAGGAGTGTAGATCATAAGACTCTTCTTAGGCCGAATGAGTATATTACGGATACCAGCATTTCGACATCCTTCAGACCAAATATGCGCGACTTTCGAAACAGCGATTGGGTCGGAGGTCATATGGCCTCCCCTATAAATTACCAATGCGACTATGAAAAGTTCGCAGAGACATACAAGTTCCCCAATATAATACCCATCAGTCGAGATCTTAAAAACCACCTTTGGAGACGTTTGGAGATGCATGTTAGGGAGCTGGCGGAAAAGTATGGTTCAGTATACGTGTACACCGGTCCTCTATTCATGCCACAGAGAATATCCTTCCGCAACTGGGCGGTGCGTCATCACGTCATGGGCATGAATACCGTCGCAGTACCAACTCACTTTTTTAAAATTATAATTTGCGAGCTGGACGATGATGATCTACCCACTATGGAGGGCTTTGTAGTACCCAATGCCGCCGTCGACAAGGAAATGGATCTTAAATCGTTTATGTCCGATATTCAAGATATAGAGCATTTTGCGGGTCTGAAATTTTATGAGGGAAAACAAGCCTACATCGATGATCTTGGAACACTTGGTAGTCCGGGAAACTACTAAGGATACATCAACACAAATATAAAATTACCTATACGATCGAATATTCTAATAAAAATGATTAATAAAAGCCTCTTAACACGGCAAAAAATTATGCGGAAGCCAATATTTGTTATCTGTTATCTGGAATATGAATTTGGGGGTGTGATGTGATATTTTTATTACCATATTCAGTAAATGTAAGCTATTATATCCAAAATGTTTACTTCGCATGCTGCACTGGAAATTATGTTTAATTTTTCTTTAGAGAGTCACATTGCTTGCAGTGGGTGCATTTGTTGCAGGTTTTTTCCGGAGTACAGTTACATTTACATGACTTTCCTCTATCTGGGGTGCTGAAGCGACCAGCAAACAGAATGCCATGGACCTTGTCGTAGATTGCATAAAAGAAGGGTCTGTTCGCATGGAACTCCTTTGGGATCATCCTGCTTCTGGCAGTTATTACAATACCTAAGGGTTGGGGGAGTAGGAAAAAAGTTGGTTGAAAGCTAAAGAGTAATGGGACAGAAAGCTGGTTAGACTCACCCGTGGCGGCGGCTGCTTCGGTGCCCAATTCGTTGACCTCAATAAAGGCTTTATGTATGATCTTGGTGACTGAAATGCTCTCCTGAGAAGCCAAGATTCCTCCTAGCTCTGCCTCATTGCTAAATATGCGGTTCATGCCCATCTATGAGTGGAGAGATTGCACAAATAAATTAGCAAGAAATATAAATATAAGATGAGATACCTGGTACCCATTAAAATAAAAGAAAATTACGGTAAGGCTCTCAAAGTTACTCCGATCGACATTAAAAGAAAGGATGTTAACTTCAGGACACTGGACTTCTTATCTAAATCTACAAATGGGACATAGAATTACCAGCGAATTCTAATAAAATTAAAACTCTATTTTTTAAACCATAAGTAATTGCAATATGTAGAAATAAAATAAAGATATGTTGGGAAATAAAAGAATAATTTTAAAGGTAAAAGGCCTACAAGCTTGAAAAACTGAAATCGAAACGGACAGACGTTAAGTCTAGTTTAAATCCGTATAATACCTATGGGTAACAGGCACAAAAAATCTACTTTAGCTGACCAGTTTGAAGGTATCTTCTAGCTCCCTTTGAAACTCGGCTCGAAATTTCGGAATCTTCACGTCAACTTGGGTTAGTCTCATGTTTGACGTTATGGCAGTCAGGGAGGTGCTGGGCAGCATCGTCTCTAGGTTTGTGAGACTGGAATTCTCGTCCGGCAGGAGAATGATCATGGCCAGGTTGCAAGCGCTATAGTCCAGCCTGAGGGCCGTGGCATTCAGTTTCGGCAGTTCACCAAAAAAGAAGTAGTTTTTCGTATTCATCATGTTTGCGAAGGTCTTTTTTTTCGACTCCAGGAAGAATTCATTCACTTTGGTTTTTTCCTCATTAAACTTGACGGCCCACTCGCCCTTGAAGTGTATGGCATTGACTAGCACCAGTCTAGAGTCTTTTGATAGGGCATTGGGGTCAATAAGGTCCTTGATCAGCTCGTTGGTCTGGGACTCTACCCAGCCGTTGATGACGCTGGCTGCTTGGTCACTGCCAAAGTCAATCTCGGCGGGTTTCGAGTGGAACTTCTGCTCCAAAAGGCTGCCGAATTGCTGGTTGAGCGTGAAGCCCATCATCACATAAAGCCGGTTGGCCATTTTTAGAATACCACATTGCTCGTAGGCCTTGAGGACGATATCGAAACTCCCGGCTATGACCTGCACGTCTCTCGAGCCTAACCGGAGGCCCTCCTCCAGCTCCTTGGCCGTGGGTGATTCCTCCTCCGCACCCATTCGCAGCATGCCCGCCGAAGTGCGGATGGACAGCGGTGAGTAAACGATATTTTGGTTGGGATTGGCATTTGCAAGCTGGTCGTGCAGGCAGAAGGTGAACTTCTCCATGCCTTTGGCAAATTCCGAGTCCTGCATGGTGGAAGGGATCTTCTGGTGGCTACTAAAGTTACGGCATTCAATTTAGATTCATTGGAAATTTGTATAGTAGGTTGATGGGGCAAAGCACACTCTGAGCAAATTCTTTGGCTTTGAATAATTTTTGTAATTAAAAGGGCGATAGGCTTATCGGCCACTCCACTTGATGGGTTGTGAGTCGGGGAAGTGCCTCTGTTCCACCTAATCAGCTTTCGCTCTCTGGCGCTCCTCGGCACCTGGCACCTGGCGTTCTGCTCTCTTGGAATTTATCTTATCGGAACGCCTTTCGTTCAGTTGTGAGTCACAGTCGATGGTCCCGGGCTTCAGTTAGCTCCGTGCCGTCTGGCAGACACCTCGCACCTGAACCCACGCTCGATCCTCCTCAGTTTTTGATTGTTTTTTCCGGTGTAAGTAATCGGCGATCGGTATCAGGAGCGGCGCTATGAGGTCGGAGACCCGCCCGAGGTCTATCAGTAATCAAATATTCGTTGGAGTTGTCAGCTTTGATTTGACAAATCAAAGTTGAACTATTTAAGGGATTTACAAAAGGGTTATACTAAAAAGGAAATAGTGACATATCTGAACTATGGCTAATACAAACGAAAAATGACCAGACCCACCCACAAGAGTATTTTGTTATGTTCCGCATCTTATCATTTGTCGTGTCTTTTTTAATCATTTAATTAGCGTTTATGGCGTGCTGAAAAGTAATTTATTGTGCGGAAAGTGAATGTCGAGGGAAATACCCTTATGCGAAGCTAAACTTTCAAAACAAAATAGTTGAATAAACAAAAATATTCGCACACGTTTCTACTCTTAAATAAAATATATAAAATTATAGAAAGCCAAATAAACTTTCAGACTATAAACAAATACGTCAAAATATATTTTAAATCAATGACTACATCATTTCCCTTGTCTATAGATCGAAATGTGTGATCCCCAAGACAGCAGGAATCTCTTTGCACGCGTCCTGATAGATGCCATAACCGAGGATGTCCTCGCAAGAGGCAACCAGCCTCAGGTCAACACAGTTTTCTCGCCCGCATCTGTCCAAAGCTGTCTGACGCTGGCCTTCCTGGGTGCCTCAGGATCGACGGCTGAGGAGCTAAGGAATGTCCTGCATCTCGGTCCCGGTGATCGGAATCACATTGCCCGCAACTTCGGGGAGTTCTGGCGGACGAGCTGCAACTATGGAGGCCGGGGACCTGTGCTGAAGTCAGTCAACCGACTGTACGTGAGCGATGCCTTGGAACTGCAGCCCGAGTTCAATGAGATGGCCTCGGACTTTTTTCAATCCAAGGCGGAGCCTGCAAAGTTCGCCGATTCAGAGGACGTGGCGAAGAAGATTAATGACTGGGTGGAGCAGGAGACGGAGCACAAAATAACCAACCTGCTGCAGGCGGATGCAGTTAATGAGGATACGAGCGCCGTGCTTATCAACGCCCTATACTTCAAGGGGCTGTGGAAGAATCCTTTTATGCCAGAGTCTACACAGGCGGACGTCTTCTATGTGGATCCGTGCAACCGCGTGAATGTTAACATGATGTACCAGGAAGATAAGTTTAAGTTCGCCGAACTGCCACACTTGAAGGCGCGAGCCGTGCAGCTGCCGTACGACAACTCCAACATCCACATGCTCATTCTGTTGCCCAATGAGGTATGTGGTCTGCAGCATCTGGAGAGTCGGTTGAAGGAAGTGGAATTGGCCGATATAGATGCGGCTATGACCATGCAGGATGTGGAGATAGCTCTGCCGAGGATGACCATAGAGTACGATGTGGACCTTAAGGATATACTAAAGAAGGTAAGACAAAAAAAATATCGTTGAAATTATAAAAAATATTGATTATTGAACATTATATTTTCCACCCTTAGATAGGCATTGAGGAAATCTTCAGCGACACCGCTCTCCTAGACGGACTCTTCACATCTCGCACGGGCCAAAAAATCTCGGAGGCCAAGCACCGCGGCTACATCAACGTCAACGAGGCTGGCTCAGAAGCGGCAGCTGTTACCTGTAAGTGACAGAAATTATTCTTCAGATTCCCTTTCTCACTTCCACCTGTTGCAGTCATGAAGATCGTGCCCATGATGCTGAATATGAACAGGAAGCAGTTCAGGGCAGACCATCCGTTTGTGTTCTACATACGCAGTGGACAGGCAGTGTTCTTTGCCGGCCGCTTCGTAACCCCCCTGGCGGATTCCGAGGAAGAAGAGGAAGAAGAAGACATAGAAGGAGATTTAGCGTAGGACTCTAAAGTCAGTGCATAGTTTTTAAAATCAATTAAATCAGCAGAGAGACCCAATAAATGTCAATTATCAGCTGGGAAATCCCGAGAGTCATACAATTTCCATCTAAGAGCGCTGCACGCTCAGTTCTCAGCCGCATTGCAATCTCGACGGAGATAAGATGCATATATAAGCCAGTCTTGGCAATTCCAGCTCAGTTAAAAGTGCTACTTCTCTCCGGGACCAGTTCGTCGGTGGCGGTCAAATGAATTACTTGTGTAAGTGGCGAGACGCAGCTGGAGTAGAACAAAAGTGCTCTCGAAAATAATAATGCAACGTCATATGCATTCTGATTTATTTATGTGATAAAACCAGATATTTAAGTGTGAAAGTTATGTCTAATGTTATGACCTTGACGTTTCTCTTTCTGCGCAGTGGGCTTGATTCTGTGGGTCACTTGTGTGGCGTCTCAGGCCTCCGAGGAGATCTACCAGCTGCTGGCCAAGAGTCATGAAAACGAAAATCTCATCGTATCGCCGCTCTCCATAGAGGCCGCCCTGAGCATGGTCTACATGGGAGCCGGCGGGTCGACAGCCCAGGAAATGCAGAATGCTCTGAAGCTGCCGTCCGGCAACAAGCAGGAGGTGGCCAACAGGTACAAGGCTCTTTTGGCCAGCCTGCCGGGCCAGGAGGGGGGACCCACACTGAAGCTGGCGAATCGCATCTACGTCAACGATCGGTACACCTTGAGCCCGGACTACAATCAGGTTGTGCAAGAGGCTTTCCAGGCCAAAGCCGAGCTTATCAGTCTGGCCAACGGGCCTGCTGCGGCCGCGGGAATCAACCAGTGGGTGCTGGGACAGACGGATGGCAAGATCAAGAACATGATCGATCCCAGCAGCATGACGTCCGATGTGATGGCGGTGCTGCTAAATGCCATCTACTTTAGGGGTCAGTGGGAGTCCGGGTTTGACCCGCAGAGAACCAGAAGCACTGACTTCCACGTGACCCCCGAGAAGACAGTGTCCGTCCCGATGATGTCGCAGTTGGGCAACTTCAAGACCAATTACTTCCGCGACCTGGGGGCCCGGGTGATCGAGCTGCCGTACCGGAACTCTAACCTTTCTATGTTTATCTTTCTGCCCAACGAAGTGGAAGGCTTGAGCGCCCTGGAAGAGAAAATCATTGGCTTCTCGCGGCCGCTGATCCTGAAGGAGGTACTCGTGGCGCTGCCCAGGTTCAAGATCGAGTTTCACGACGAGCTGAAGGAGACCCTGGAAAAGGTGGGCTGCCCTCTGATCAGACTTTTGTGTTCGCCACTAATAAACCTATTTTAGCTGGGAGTCCGTGAGCTTTTCTCGGACGGGGCTGACCTGAGTGGATTGTTTGCTGATAAGTCTGCCGGAAAACTCAGCCAAGTCGCACACAAGGCATATCTGGAGGTGAACGAGGAGGGTGCGGAGGCTGCGGCTGCCACATGTAAGTAATAATGCTTATCAATTATCATATATTATAATCATATACTGAATATTTATGTTTTATGATCCATAGCTGCAGTCATCACGAATCGATCTGGGTTTAGCATGTCCTTCATTGCGGACCATCCCTTTGCCTTTGTGATTCGCGACGCGGATACTATATATTTCCAGGGACGCGTTGTAAATCCCTAAAGAAGTATAATAATCAATCCAGTCTTAGCTATAATCCGCAATATGTATGTATGTCATGAGTTCTGGATACCAAACCTAACCAAAAACAATTAAATAATTTAAAATTATAAGGAAGTGACATAATGTATCTAGAAACTCTAATAGATTTGCAAATGATATTAAATTCTGTGAAATTCTAAAATTTAATGTTAAAACAAAGGGAAACATCTTATGTTGATTAATATATAGTTTGTTTTAAGGGGTTTTTACTGGTTTTTGTTAAAACTTGCTTTAGTGATTCCCTCTGAACCTTCTGGCCTTTTGTTTAAAACAATGACATATGGTATTAAATATCAAAACTATTTTTGGTAGACATTTATCTTTCGAGCGGCTTCCCTTGAAGTGTTAGAAATAGGTTAAGTGGATGGCCCCGTATTCGGAAAACACTCTTGTGTCTTTTTTAATTAACATAAAATCCCCCACAGAGTGCGTCAGCTGTGCCCTAAAATGTTTAGTTTTCCGTGGAACGCAGATGACCTCGCACCGTCTGATATTTCGTGAAAAAAAATCTATCACCTTCAGTTATTTGAGCAACTTTGTAAGTAAATGGAAAATTAAATATAAAATAAATGTAAGCAAATACATGCATTAGGTACTTTTTATTTTCATTACTATATCAATACAGGGAATATGATTTATTTGTAAACAAAATGACATCACCGCTTGTCAACAATAGAGAAAGAGCGGTTAGAGCGACAAGAAATAGGCGAAGCGTGAATATAAAGAGAAAAAGTCGGGTAAGAGAGAGCCCTGGTGTAAGTGCGTGCTCTTAGCCGAATTTCCAAATGGGTTAATGGTTTAAGGAAAATTTTATTGGAGTTATCAATTATCATAGATGGGGTTTTTATACTCCGTGAGCCACACTTCAAATTACCTCGCCATCACCAATAAACTGAGTAATCCCTTGAATGCAACATTTTTTACTTAGTAAATCAAGTTTTTTATTGTAACATGTTTTGCTACCAATGATTCATTCAGTTTGTTTAATAAGCAATTATTCTGTTACAATTAAGACTTGAATAAATCATGAGTAAATATAGTTTAGAAGGTTGGAAATAAATAGATGCTGATTTAATGGAAATAACCTCTACGAATAATAAGTATGTCAAAATAGGGATTGGGAAATATACATATATCTATAGCTTTTATAAAGGCAAATTCCATATTATTATTAATAAATTACTACTAAAATCATTAATAAGGTTTCTAAAATATTATTCATGTTGTTCTTTATTCTCTTAGTTTTAATTATTATAAAATTTACATATTTTAAATAATAAAATCAATAAAATAATTATTTAAAATACGTAAATTGTATTTAATTAATTTAATTATTAACTTATAATTAATTAAATCAATTAAATAATTAATTACTTATAAGTAATTAATTTAATTAAATACAATTAGTTTTATTTCATCTTATAAATAATTTATACATTCAAGAACAAAATATTACAATTTTTGATTAACAACAATATTTCCTTCTATATTTATGACATAGTCTATGTAAAATGTATTTAAAATACGTAAATTGTATTTAATTAATTTAATTATTAACTTATAATTTAATTTAATTAAATACAATTAGTTTTATTTCATCTTATAAATAATTTATACATTCAAGAACAAAATATTACAATTTTTGATTAACAACAATATTTCCTTCTATATTTATGACATAGTCTATGTAAAATCTGTGTTTAACTAATAGTTATATTTAACATTAATTTCATAAACAATGTGGTTGTGTTTAGGGTTATTTTGTAGTTATTTTATAGAGTCCGAGCGAGATTTAAATGAAAAACAAAAACCTGTTGCAGGATTGATGTGTTACAGCATCAAATAACGCACAAATAGGAAAACAAAAATTCCCAAGAAACAATGAAAAAAACCCAAGAAACCAGTCTTAGACCAAATGATAACAAAACCTCTTACGAGAACCATAGTTCTGAGCTCTCAGCTCAGTTCGTTCCATTATGTCAGGTAGGCAGGTAGTAAGGGTTCTGGTACCAAAGTTGATGTGAATTAATTTCCATTTTGTTTATTTTTAACGTGAAATTTCTTTAGGCAAGGCCACGTTGTTAATTTTTCTCCTTCAGGCCTTGATTCTGACCATGGCCAATACGGTTACCTATCCTAAGAGCTCTGAGGGCGATGCGAAATTCGCCTCGAAGCTTTATGGCCAACTGGTAAAGGCCGAGCCTGGCCGGAATATCATCCTCTCGCCGTCATCCATCAGGACTGGCTTGGCACTGGCGTACATGGGCGCCGATGGCAGCACAGCCGAGGAGCTGAAGCAGGGTCTGGGCCTAGAGGGAGCTGGCAAAACCGAGGTGGCTCAGCACTTTGCCCAGCTCCTGGCTAAAGGACAGCAGCAGGCGGAGGCAGGGGATGGAGATGAATTCGGGGCCAAATTGAAGTATGCCAATCGGATTTATGTGGCTCAGCAGTTCCAGCTGGCCCAGGTGTATCAGGAGCTGGTCAGCAAACACTTTGCAGCAGGGGCCGAGAATGTGAACTTTACCAAATTGAAGTATGCCAATCGGATTTATGTGGCTCAGCAGTTCCAGCTGGCCCAGGTGTATCAGGAGCTGGTCAGCAAACACTTTGCAGCAGGGGCCGAGAATGTGAACTTTACCCAGAGTGCAGAGGCGGCGAAGCGCATTAACTCCTGGGTGGAGGAGCAAACCCACCAGCAAATTAAGGACCTCATTGGCCCGGACTCACTCGACGAAAGCACGGCCGCCATTCTGGTCAACGCCATCTACTTTAAGGCCGATTGGCTAAGCAGCTTCCCCGACTACGGAACATATGCCCGCGACTTTGTCAATCATGGCGGTCGAAGGGTCAGCGTGGACACCATGTCCCAATCGGATTACTTTAGGTACGGCGAGCTGTCAGAGTTGAGGGCCAAAGCCCTGGAATTGCCATACGTAGTCACGGATGTCGTCTTCCTGATCATTCTACCCCAGGAGGAGCAGGGACTAGCGTCCCTCGAACAGAAGCTGAATGGCCTGGACCTGAACGAAATAAGTTCCCAGTTGAGCAGACGAAAGGTCAATGTGCAACTTCCAAAATTCAAATTCGAGTTTGATGTACCCCTGCAACCAGTCCTGGAGGAGGTGGGTACTAGGGAGCTTGAGAGATTGGGGGAGATTCTCTTGCTAACCGAGTTCCTTTTTACAGCTGGGAATCCGGGAACTTTTCACTCATCAGGCGGACCTTAGCAGCCTGCTGCAAACCTCGCAACCGCTACGCATCTCGGAGGTGAAGCATAAGGCCATCATCGAGGTAAACGAGAAGGGAACTACTGCAAGCGGAGCCACCTGTAAGTTTTCCACTAAAAATTACAGAGAAGGTATTGCCCAACTAAATGATTTCTTTTGTCCATAGTTGTCAAGGCGGAGCTGGAGTCCCTTATAGTCGGGGAGGAGACCTTTGAGTTTACAGCGGATCACCCATTCTTCTTTGCCATCAAGGATGCACAGAGCACCCTCTTCCTGGGCCACGTCACTCAGCTGTAATGCCAAGGTGCGTCAATGATCCCAAACTCAATGTGTTCGGATCCTGTTCGCATCCAATAAACGCCAATTTTCGATGTCAAGTGCAGGGACACAAACACTGACAAGTATAACAAACCGGTTTGCTGATTAGCTTGGGTTGCATAATGCTTCTGGTATGATGCTCCATGTTGCTGTAATTACAGCCATCCGGCTTGCCGTTGACATTGATAGTTTATTAAGAGGACTTGGTACCGTTGAGTCCTGGTCCTGGCCAAGTGCCCATCAGCGACAGAGTTTGGCAGACTCGTATCGGTCCCCTGTGTGTGTGTGTTTGTAGCTGGTAATAAATCAAAGTTAGTATAGCTATCAATCCATGGCATGGCGGCCGAGCAAAAAGAGTCAAGACCGAAGGCTAGCTGCACTGGGAAAAGCTGGCAATTTGAATGCCAGTGGTAAGTGGCCAAGGACCAAGCTCAAGCGAGCTCACGGACACGCACATGGCCGAAAGTCAACAACTGTGTTGGCAATTTGCTGCAATCATCCGCAACACATCCTCTGGCTTCAGTCCCCTTCCCTTCTTCCACTTTATCCTCTGTTCTGTTTTCCCTTTTTCCGCTTTCCTTTTTTGCCCAGGAGCGAATGTTTATGACTGCAGCTAAATTGTTGTCCTCCGTGTTTTGCTCGCTGGCATTTCAGCGAGGATTTGAAAGGCCCTGACCGTTGAAACCGCACAACCCGCCTCCGGGGGCGGATATTTGCATGCTGCTAAACAGGTGTAAATTAAATTTGACAAATTTTTGCGGCTGCCTGTGATATCAGCTCTGTTGTTGTGGCATATAGTATAGAGTACCTGTCCATGATTCCGGGCCATTATTAAAGTTTATTGCGGGCGAAATGATGCGCACCGCCCGTTGACATGCAGCCGAGTGCTGAATGGGATGTGAAACAATTAGAGCGGGATTTACGCACGTGGAAAACATTTTAATTAAATCCGTGCTGCCGTGCCGTTTGGCCCTCCTCCACTTGGCGGCCCGACAATTCCTTGGAATTTTGTTACACTTTCGAAGGTCTGGCTCTGTCTCTGGCACTAATTGGTGGCCAGGGCGACGCCAAAACTTCGGATGCGTTGTCAGGGGCTACGCTCAAGTTTCCGTCAGCAAATTGAAATTGAAATGACAACACAACCAGCACCAACAGCAGTAGTAGCAGCAGCAGCAGCAGCAACAAAAGCATCAACCGCATTGAGAAAAGCAAAGGAAATGCATTGCGCGCATCTGCAAATAGGAAATTTCACGACAAGCACCAAGGGCAAAGGCGGTTGAAGTTAGGCTGTGGCTTGGTTTGGGGTGTGAGGACTGGTTTTTGGCGGCAGGCAACACGGCGCGACACTCCTCGCTGGGCACTTGGTCGGACTCTCCACCGCCAGGATTTGGGCCGCCAACGCGAACAACTTCTGGAGCTGACAGGTCTTTGCCTCGTTTGCCCAAATTGACAGGGAATGTCTGATCTGCTCGCCACCTATCAGCGTAGGGTACTTTATGTATTATTATTATTATTATTTGACTTAACTCCTGGTGCCTGGTAGAGGGAGACGAAAGACTTTAAGAAGTGATCTAGGACATCTAGAGAGAGAGAACAAACTTTAAGAATTGACCTATGTCAGCTCGGATTCCTTTCAACCTTTGCTATATTTCTATGCATTTTCTTATTTGTTTTAATACAATTAATTAATACACAAAGTTTTGTAATTTTACTAAAAATTTTGAACCTTTTTACGAATAAAGTAAGCACATAAATCCTTAATCAGACGATGCAGATTTGAATTCTTAAATTTAAATTTAAACTTTTTAAATGCTCTTTAAACAATTTTAATTATGAATGTAAGCAGTACTTAAAATTCTAAATTATGTCGATTTTTGGGAGTAGCATAAAACCAAGAAAACCTGCAATATAAAGAAGATAATCTGCATAGTTCGATGAGTCTTTACATATCAACTTATAGATGGAATTATAATAAACTTTCAAGGATAAAGAACTCACCAGCATCTGGGATATAACCAAAGATTTATAACTCATAGACCTATAGTTCTCCCATTGGCCCACATTTTGGGACATCATTTCATTAAGATAATATAAAAAGAGCTAATTTACCTGTTTTTTGTGTGGGTTAATTAAATTAAAATTTGTTCGAATATAGATCTACATCTATCTTTGTATATACTGATCTCTGACATATTTCTCGATTATAAAAAAATAAATAAATGCTTTACGACTGCTAACGGATCGAGAAGAAAAATAACTTTAGCTGTTTTTGTTTAAATTTATTTAAATAAAATACTATTGCTTTCATTTAAATGTTCTGTTCCAGTCATTTAAATACTCAACTGGAAAAGGTCACAGTCAAATCCTTTGTGCGACTCCTTAATACAAGCATCTAACATCAACGTTCTCGCATCCTAATGGCCATGTCGGGCACACGTTGAAGGTGCTCCCCAGGTGGCGAGGACGTAACTATCGTTCCACAACCTGCAGCATGCAACAGACAATTGTTGGGGCAAAATTGTAATTGTAACTCACTTTTAAGTGCGTCTGACAACTTTGGTAATTAAGGAATTATGTCATGCGCATGTTTACCATTCAAAAGAGTTTACCATTCGGTCCGAGGCGGAAAGTGCTCTTTGATTGCGTTGGTTGCCTTGGTTTTCCTGTGTCACCCACGCATATTGCATTTTTGCAATTGGCATTTAATTTCCAAAGTTGCTAAGTTGCATATTGTGTTTATGCAGACTGCACTCCATTGATGGGGATCCGCCAGGTGCAAGCGGAATGCTCACTGAACCCTGAACGGCCCTGAAGTGTTTGAAAGTTTGCACTTCCCCATGGACTGGGAGTGCGGGGTTGGGGAGGTTACCACAAAAATGATAATAAAATACCAGCTCACTCCAACGTTCGCTGGACACAATTTAACGCTCGTCCTGGCATCGTTAAGTCCCCACACAAAAGGGAGGGCAGAAAGGATGTTCCGGGAAACAAGTTAACGCTCTTCACATAGACAGCAGCTGCCAATGTGCGTATCTGGACGAGGCAGGTTAATGAAATACTTGCCCATGTGAGCTGGAACATGTCTGCCGGTCTGCCACTCAGCCGGCCTGTCTCGTCATGCGACGCCGAAGGACATCGGTCCTCGCCAGGATGTCCCTTTTTTGCCAGCCATTCAGCCAGCCAGCCAGCGTGTGTGTTCAATGGGTCCGCAACCCGGGGCGATGCAAAGTGCAAAAGTTTGTTAACACTTTGAATTTAATACAAGCTATTGAATATTAACGAGCGGGGGAACATAGTACATACATACTTGGCTTGGCCGACAATTATCGAGCATACGCCCCGTTGAACCCGCCTCAGGTGCCTCAGACTGTTTGCCTTTTGGCAGCTTTGTTCGCCTTTGCGGATAATTAACATTTGTATGCCAATATTTGCGCAGGAAACCGCCAGCATCCAGTCGAGATTGTGTGCCTGACATGAGGGGCTTCTGGCCTCTCTTCAGATTTAATTCCCATATCAAGGAGTGTTTTCTTCTGGGGAGGAGTGTCCAAACTAATAAAGTTCCCCCAGTTAGAATGGCTATGAGTGATTGCTGGGCAAGCCTGATGGTCAAGTGGGTGACAGATGTTCGAGGACGGAGAATATCCAAAGAGCACGGCATTAAACTACATTTTCGATCGCACAGCAGAAAGGTATTCCAGCAGAATAGAAGTTCCCACAAAGACGGGTGACCCATAATTAGATGCCAATTCGCCAAAAAATACACTTGGGGCCGTCTGCCCAAAATTGAACTGTCAAAGGAATTATTACCAACCGACAGCGCCGAAGGGACGAGCCACCTTGCAACCTTTCGAGGTTCGAGGGGTAATCCTTAGCTCTGAAAGCTTTGGTTCCGAACTTAGCTAAGCCCCGCCAGGACCACGCTTTGTCCTGCTGACGCCTGCGCCCTGGTGCTCTGGATGGTTTGTTTTGGTCGCAACCACAGCCTGCAACGTGTTGTGTTTTGAATGCTGTGGCGGCATGAGCTCGTGGCCTGTTGGACCCTATAAAAGCCACTTCCCAAGGCGGCGGACAACCAGTTTCCAGCTTGATAGCCACGCGCGCGCTCTTAGAACGAGGCCAGGACTAACCAGACTATCGCGAATATACATAGCTTTGAGTGAAGTGCCAGGAAGCGACGGTTATATTCGAAGTCCTTCGGACAGTGCCCTCCGTGTGTCTGTGGCTTTGTGTGCTCCCTGGTGATTCCGGGGAACATAAATCACAAATTTAATCAATCTCACGTGCCGACTTGCAGTTTCCCCAGCAGTTTAACTAGTTTTTCGGGGTGATTAAGTATACACCAGGTAAGCCCGGCTAATAGCAAATCCCAGTGACCTACTAAGACCCACGGGCAGACAGGACAGGAGTACGGCTTGCCCAGGGACGTGCGGTCATTTTCGGAATGGCCACCAGCTCGTGCATTTTATGGCCACATTAAGGCATAAACAACGGGCAGAAAAACAAAGCACGTACCAAGTGCAAGTGCAAAAGTAAAGACTTTAAAGTGCCTGCCAACCGAGACAAGTTACGATTATGGCGGAAAATTCAAATTTCTCGCATGCTATCTCCCCGAATGCCGCCCTCCCTCGCCCCCCATCACACACACTCATCCCACTCATTCCGCCCTAGGTGGGGTCTTCAATATCCAATTTTAACGGCAGCATTCGCTCGAATAATAAAAATTTATCGTAAGCGCATTAAATTTGTAGCCGCCGCAACTTTTGCCCAGTGCCTTTCCTTACGGAGGTGTAGAGACAAAGAGTCCTCGCAGCAGTTAACATGTCTAAGTAAGCTCTAAGTTGCCTTTAGATCTGCCTTTTGTGTGTCCCGCCTGAAGGAGTAGGAGCCGAAGCAGGAGCTGAGGCTGGGATGAGCGTTGTGCCATGTTGTGCATTTTTATTACGATTACAAAGCTCGCACATGGCAGCATGTCTGGGGAAGGGGGAGTGGGAAGTGGGAGTAAAAACCTCCCCGAGTCCATCATAAATTCGAAATTTGTCAAATAAATAGAAGGTGGAAAAAGCACCCGATGGCAATACCCAATCCATTCGAGCAATGCTTTGTGAATCCTTTGTAATCGGATTTAAACATGTTTCCCTCGTCCTCCGTTTGGGGGGATTTTGCTTTCAATCGTTGCCATTGCGATAGTGCGGTTATCAATGGACTCTTTACCAGCTAGCTAGGAAGCCTTAAATATTATTTCATAAGTATGTACTATATGTGTTATAAGTCCAGCACTTTCCCCGTAAAGCCTGAGCTTAGGACTTCCAGGAATGTCCTTACGCATTACTTTAATTTGAATTAAATGTATTTTGTTTCCATTGTTTTTCCAAGTGTTTCTTAATTTTTTCCTTGAGATGAAAAGTCAACAGCAGGCAGTCAGCAATATAAAAAATGAAAGAAAAGGTTTATATATTCCGTTTTTGCGCTCCAATATGCGAGTTCTTGGTAATCGAAAGCCGCCACTGTTTGCTTAGCCCACTCCGAGATTGCATAATTAATTTCACGCTTAAAGCCGAGTGCGACTTAAAGGGAGTAAGTACTGGCAGTACTCCTGTTCACCTGGCGCCATCATCCCCTAATGTGTGTCGCATGTAAATGCCTGTGTTCCATATGTTTATGCTAGATTAAACGTTTTTCCCGCCGACCTGTGAATGTGGCATAAAGCGCACACACCATACACACAGTTACCCGGCGGCGCACAGTTATGCAGATGCCCCCGTAGGAATGCCAGCTTTTTTATTGTATCTTTAAGTAGGGCCCAGCAGCTGCCAGCAGGCTCCTAGGGGACCAGGACAGAGCACACAACTATATACTGTAGTGTATATCATAATGGAGTCTAGACCGGATGCCTGAAGTGCGATGGCATTTACTCGCACCATAGTTTCCCCTGGATCAAGTCGATAAAGTCAGGCTTGTGCGGTTCATCCGCTGCCATTTGTCATGGACAAAGGAGCTGTCAGTGAGGGCTATTAATTATATCTGCTTAATCTAATTGATAAACCGAATGCCTGTGGGCATAGCAGTGCTCATACATTTTCGGCTGAATCCCAATTGTTGCAGGTGACACCTTCAAGGACGAGCAATTAATTGTGGCTGCAACCAAAGAAGGCACTCCTGCTCATCGCTCATCGTTCATACGCAGTGTGGTACGCACAGGCTTATCCGTGAGAATGCCGGCAGCTGGCGTGAATTGCAATCCTTATGCAAAGCGAAAGTAAATTGAAAATGCACAAGAGCATGCGTAGGAGCAGGGGCAGGGGCAGCCAGTCAAAGCAGAGGCAGAGCACCCAAAGTGGCAACTAAATGCTGGCAAAATGGCAGGCAAATCGTTTTGTTTTCTGCCTTTTTGTTGTATTAAAATTAAAAGCACATAAAAGGTTCAAAGCTTCCACTTGGCCTGTCAATGGCAGCCCTCCCAGGACGATGTGTGAGTTCGTGTTTCCGCCTTGATGCCTCCATTTCCACTTACTTTAATAGTTTCTGCTCTTTTTTTGTTCCAGGCAGCAGCACTTCTGAGCCTCTTGGCTGCCAATGGCTTCATTGAAATTTTAGCCCCAAACAGCATCAGCATCCTTCGGGGGTGAACAGCCTCTTGTTGCTGCGGTCGCATTTGATTAAAGTGCCGGACCATGTTTGTTGTCTTCCACTTATTGGCGATGATGATCGTCCTGATGATGATGTGTGTTTGGGTTGTGCTGATTTTATGGTCCAACGGATTTTCCTCTTTCTTTTTTTTGGCCTTTCCTCGACCCAAACAGGCACACTTACCCACTTGATCTTTCTTCGGCTTTATTGAAATTTTATTGTACAAAATTGTCTCAACATGGGGAAGGCGCTTAATGACCATCAAATGCTTACCAACAAAGCTGGCCAGCATTCCGGGAAGGCACACAGGAATCGCATTATATTAAAAGCAATTTTAACTTTTGAGACAAATGCCCATTTGGAGCACGGCTTGAAAGGGGCGAAGAAACGTGTCTGCGGCACGTTTCTCAACTTGATTTTCTAATGGATGAAAATAAGGCGCCGCAGCCTGGCATTAAATGTTCGGGACAATTTGCAGTAATTGCACAACGAGTGAGCTGTTCGTGGAAAATGTTGTTTCCCTTGAAAACAGGAAATTAATCTAGGACGCCGACGCCCACGCCCATGCTCACGACCAGCACGTTTCGCAGGACGAGGGCGGCGGCTGCAACCTAATTAACGTGAACAATTCAGTCACATTAACAATGCATATTCACGTTGAAATTGTTTATAATTTGATAACACGCCTCAGTGGACAGCGGAGCGGGGAAGTTTGCACTCGATCAAGTGGAAAATCAAAACTAAAGACAGGCCCTAACCGAAACTGAGGCACCTGGCCGGGGGATGGGATGGGCTGTGCGATAGTGCATTCTCCTGCAAGAGGAAAATACTTGGCCTCTCACTTTGAGCCAAACTTTAAGGGCTTTAATTTCAAGGTGTCACCTGCACTGATGCCAAACGCAACACTGAATGAAGATGGAATATCCTGTAGAGTCCACAGATCGCTGTCATCGCTTAGGAGAAGTTAGGAAAAGAGGACAAACCCCTTTCCCCATTTCCACGAAGAGACTGTCAAAACCTTCGAGAGGGTACACAAACGCACACGATTTATGTGGGAAAAAACCAAACGCCATCAGCATATGCCTCACTGAACCACTCACAATATACATAGGCGAATGCGTTGTCCTTTTCTCTTAACCACAGTGGTATATGGCTAACATCCAGCCGAAGGTGTCAAAAATTATACAATTTTAGAATTTTAAAGAGTGTAAAATGTTTTAGTGGAGTTTAAATTTTCCGTGCAAATTTTTAATACATTAAAAATCGTAAATCATGATAAATGTTGCTTTTATTAAATGCATAAATCTATCCCTTAGATAAACACAGAAATCACTGGATCTCAACATTTATGTATTTTTTTCGACTATTTACGAATATATTTCAATCACAAATTTCATGATTTTTAATAGCGAAAATGATTCTTTTTTGAGTAATTTAGTCATTTTAATTTGCAACTCCTTTTTCAATGCGAAAAGAAAGCGTTAAAACCTCTATTATCTTATTTTATTTTATGAATTTAGTGTGTTTTTTTTTTATTTTTTTCAGGACAACAGATAAATGTACAACAAAATTGTATGTTTTTAGTATTGAGGTGCCCGAACCGTATTTATAGTTGAAGATAAGAGAAAAAGTATTCAAATTAGAAGTAAAAAGCAAAGATTAAAATGAAAATCTATGCTAAAAAATAATTTAAAGTGTTTGCCCTAAAAATTAGCAGTTACTTTCATATAATTTTAATAATTTTATACCTTTATTTGTAATTTATTGGTAAGGATTATGGGGTAATAAGTCACTGTACCATCCACGCGCCAGGACTATTGACAATCTCGGCTAAACTTCCGCTGAGTGGCTGCCCCTTTTCGGTTGCCATTTTAGCCCATCCATTCCCAATTCCAATCCCCCCCAGTCCAGATACCCATTCCATGGCCTAAACCAACCCAGGCCGCAGTTGTCTCTGAAGCAGAGCAATCAATAAGTTCGTATATCCGTCAATGCCGCCGCCACTCGGATACTGTTGCCCGGCTCGAGTGGCGGGCCATGCAAAGTGGCCAAATGAATTTTCTAAAAGTTGAGCTGCCGCTTTTTTTTCGCACACTTTTGTGGCGAAAATCGGTGATAATATAATGTTGAGTTCTTTTTTCATTGCTTTTTCACTCTGAAACACTTAAAGCCCGACCGATGCTGGCAAAGTGGTATTTCGCCGGGCGATATGTCAACTTTGAGCAGCTTCTATGTCCAGATAAAGCAATTAAATTCAAATCGTCAGGGGGGCAGGCGGAGGGAGGGAGGGAATAAAAAACAAATCAGAAAGGAACCTGATAGGCAATTTGGGGACAACAGACAAAATTAGGCAGCAACATTGTCTAAGCAGGGGACGACGGCACAATCAGGAGCATCATCAGGACCGATAACGATTACGGATATTATTATGTTAATCGAGATTATGATGACAGTCATCAGCGCCTCGTCAGGCGAGCACAATCTGCTCCAAAAAGGACAAGGTTCCGTGGCGTGGTCTCCGTTCTCTGGCCTCCCTGGCTCGTGGCCTTTTCCCGCCTCCGCGACTCGAGCCACGAGTTGAACTGAAACGCAGACACACAAATCTCTTTATAATCGTCCCGGCTAAGGTCCTTGACAAGGGACGCTGAAGCGCTGGCCTAGGAAGGGGCGTGTCCGGGCCTGGGTTCGTTCTGTTGCCGGGTGGGTTGAAGGAGGGTTCGGGTTCTTGTGCCTACACTTATAAATTTTTATTTGTTGGCATTCCGCAATTTATTTTATATCTTTTCTAGCGGCCGTGGCAACCTCTGCAAACGCACTTTGTGCCTGTTAGCCAGTTTGCCTGTCCGTCGGTCAGTCGCTCAGTCGCTCCTTCCGTCGTCGTCCTTTTGTCCCTCTGTCTGTCTGGATGTCTGTCTGTCCTTCAATTTGTTGGCTTGCGCAACGCTCTGTCAATGCCTGGCGGCATGGCCCTTGGAGGCGCGTCGTGCTGCTCGTTCTCAGGCCGTTACACTTTGAGAAACTTTCGGCTAGGAATCTGGTCAAAGGAAGCCCTACACGGATACTACTTGTGCCTCCGACAAGAAGCCTAATCAAATTATGTCCACTTTGTTGTCTTGTTGTCCGGCGGATGAGGCCTGTGCCAGGCAAAGTAGGTTATGCCGGAGATGTGCTCATTAGGACAGATGCGTTGATCTGATTGTCGGCTTTTTCTGCCGCCCATTAGTCGCATGTCAATGCTGCGACAACGTGACGTATGCGTAATATATGTTTTTTGCTCCTTCAAAGTTCGAAGGACCTCTTCTATTGGCTGTCGCAAGTGCTCTGCGGACGCGTCCTGAGATTCCCGGCGTGCTATGAGTTCGGTCTTCTACGTTTCAGCCTTTGCTATGTCAAGAATGCTGTTTGTGATTTTTCTTTCCGTTTTCTCTTTTTTAACATTTTTCACCGTGTCGCAGGCAGGGGGGAAAATCCCGCGCCCGCCTTCTTCCTCTTCTTTGTTGTGTTGGTTGTTTGCTCGTGTTTCCGCCGTTTCCCCGATTTCCCCCATTCCACTGGTCCTAGCTCCTATCTTCGTTGCTCTCCTCCGCCGGAGTCAGTCACGCGTTAAGCGCGTTGCGTGCTTTATGAATCTGCCTTTGGACTGCTTCTCTATTACGTTCTAGACAACTTGAACTTGTTTTCAGCCACCGCCTTCGCCTTTGCCGCCGTCTGCCTCTCTGTTTCGTCCTTGTACTCCTACTTATTTCCGGTTGATTTTCAGCTGCGTCCTTTGTGCGCTCGCCTAGACCCATTTCCTCCCCCAACGAGGACTACAAGTCGTCGTCCTCCCACGGCATTCGTGTTTATTAAGTCTAATTCAATTTTGCGTGAATTTTATTTGTTGCATACATTAGGGCTGATGACGTTGAGAAATCCCTCATCGCCGAATCGTCCCTCATCGCCATCGTCCCATCTCCTGGAAAGATCTGAGGTGCTCCGCCGCCGTCACAGTTGTAATTACACACTTAGCAATTTAGAGAGTTCTTCTATGAAGTTTTTAATTAAAACTTTGATAAATAAGCTCAATTTATATCCAGCCAGATATTTAGCATTTAACAAAGGCACCAACGCATGCCCGTCTTCTTCCCCTCTTTGTGTTTGGTGTGCATTTCTTTGGGAGTGCAGATTTTCCCGTTTTAATTGAAATTTACCAAGGATGTCTTGCTCTTTGAAACGCTGGCAGGAGCGTGCGCTAGGAGCAGGATACGGAGTAAATTAAATTGACAAAGTAAATATACCAAGGGGCGGAATTCTCGTAAATAAATATCCGGCCCATGGCCACGGAAAATTTGCTCAAGCTTACACTGTGGCCCACCCGCATCGTATCCTCTGATTTTGTGTTTTTCTGATTTCGGCAATTTTCGGGATCCGCGAACTGCGTTTGCAGTTTATCAGACGCCAGCAATTGCATTCTATTTTTATGTACTTCGGGCATAAATAGATGGAAATTTATGGCTGGAATGGCGTTACCACATTTGTTTCAATTATTCACAGTTCGAATGAAAAGGCACTGGCAGCATGCATATAAATTCAACGCAAATGCCAAGTGCGGAGCTGGATACGCCGAGCTTATAAATTTTTATAGCTCTCGACGACACAGACAGAACGCTAAGTAAACACACATGAACTGCCAAAATTGCCAAGCAAACACACACACAGACACTGGCGAAAGTGGCCCCAAGTGGGTCAGGATCGGGCCAAGTCAAATCAATTGACGCCGAGACGCATCTGCACCGCACACACTCAGACTGGCAGCACCATTGTCGTCCTGTCTGCAGCGAGTGCGTGTGAGCTGGCAATACGATTAACCCACAAACGGCCGGGGCGGACGTGCCTTGAATCCTTTTCCGAGGACACTGTGGCAAGTCCGACTGACACTGCAACTGCAGTGTTGCTGCTGCTGTTGCAATTGGGAAACGTGGCCAGTCAAAGAAGAGTGCTTGTTGGCTCCGCTTCTAGCGGCCATTTGGCCATTACTGCAATTCCCCAGCCAACAGGGCGGATGGGTAACGAGCAGTGACGGGAAGTATCGTGGCAGTAATGCCAAGATGCTGCCTCTTGCCAACACAGGAACAGAAAAGGATGTGTTGCTTTTCTGGGACATAAAGGAGCAGGCAACATGAAGGATTTTATATATTTATTTCTTAATTATTAACCAATACATTTGTACATTTTATGTAGTTTTGCTTGGAAAATCTTTTTAATTAAGTTGAAGAACTCAAGACAAGATATTTGCTACTTACTTAACCCTGGCCAATTTCAAAAATAGGGCATTCTGCTTAGGTTCCGGCTCATAACCAAAATACATCATCGTTCCCGTTCATGGTTTGGTTCACATGCTTTTAAAAATAAACAAAGTCCCCGGGTATAAATGGTTTAGCTCCGAAGGGATGGTTGAGCATTGAGTGTATTTTTAAAAGAAGCTTTAATTCAGTTTAATTTATTAAATAAAATTAAGCTTTTAGCTTAATAGAACTTCTGTTATAGAAGTTAGCTTTATGTTATTTTCGTTGTATTGAAATAAAAACGATTTCGGATAATGACAGTCCTGCACACAGGACTTGCACTCTTTTGGCCAAAAGACAAGCACAAAAGAGTCCTCGGTGTTTGAAGATGGTTCCCCCGACTGCCTCGGTGTCTGTGGCTTGTTTGTGTTTAATTTGTAGCCCGGCCACAGCTGTTGACAATCGATGACGACGACCCCTTGGAGATGGCTCCCCGACTGCAAGCCATCTGCACCTGCTCCGCGCTATGTACGAGCAACATAGCTCCCCTTTCGCGCGCCTGATTAAGTTTTTGCATTAATTTTCCTACACCCTCGAAGGTCCTCGATCCAGTTGGTCCTCTTCCTTCGCATCGCTTGTTTGCTTAGCCATTAGCCGGGGGATTCTGTGACCTGCGGGTCGTGCTGGCTGGCGGAGCTTTAAGGCTGCAGGTCGAGAGCCGAGGACTGACCTTTTTGTCAGCGAGCAGCCCTCCCGCTGGCAGCTTTTGCCTTGCTGGCTTTTCACGCTTCGGTTGCAATCAAATTTATCGGATCCCCTTTTTATGGGCACCCCGGCAATCCTCATCAGCGCAAAGTCGATTACAAAATTTGCGTGTAGGACCTTTACTTGATTGCGAAATCGCACACAACTCGATTAGAGTGCGATAGAGTGCAGTTGCTAGAGAGGAGGAGGGACGCATAACGTGGGTATTGAGACGATAAAATGCGAGATCTAAGCACCTTTGATGGCCCCTCCTTTGGCAGATGCGATTAGATTCAGGCTTGGAAGCTTGGCTTGGCTCCATTGTCCAATTAGCCGCATGGCTTCGGCTTAAACTTGTAAGTTTGCATCAAATTCCGGTTGCTGCAATTAATTTTGTTGGTCCTGCAGCTCAGTTGTTGCCCTGTTGCCGAGTGTGTTCATTAAGGACCCGCCAGGCTCAGGCCAGGCGGCTTCACAGGCGGCATAATGAGCTCAGTTCAAGTGCAAACTGTTTGCCCGAGTCCCGGGCGGTCAAAGGACAACCTCCTCGTCCTCGCCATCTATATTTAGATACCTCAACAAACTTTTTCACAACACTTAAGTCGAACAGATAAAAGGCGTTCGCCTCTTTGCCATCTATGGAATTCCGCAGGGGGATGACGGAGGCCTCCTCCATGTAGCCACGTCGCCTCGTTGGCACTTCAACTCACGGCTCTCTCCGCTGGCTCTTCTCGGCGGCAATTTGCCGTGATTAGTATAAATAAGTAACAGTTAGTGACCCATTTTCTGCACACCATTGAGCCAGAAAGAAAAGGCTTTAATGCCCCGATTTTACCACGGAGTTTGTGAGCTGCGGATGAGTACACTAGGGTGGACCTGGGCGGCACGTAAAAGTTTATTCCCAGGTTGCGATTCTAAATTGATTGCCTATATCTTTTGAAATTATAAAAAGTCTACTTTGGCTATGTACTTTCAAGCTTTTGAGTGAAAATCGATAACTGGAATACGATAAGAGCTGGGGAAGGGATATGGGCGAGCGTGATTTCAAAGACTTTCCCAGCATCTGTGATTTTTAACTTTCTGGTTAATTATAAATTAGACACTGTAATATAAACTTTCTAGTTATTAATAATAAATTAGAAACATTATTCTTTTAGGCAACGTTGTTATTTGTTGGTGGGTCTGTCGTCTTGTCTTCCTTTAATTCTTGTCTTCTTTTAATTGATGAAATGTTTAAACTATAATGACACTTTTATATTCTATGTATTTACAATTAAAAATTCTGTTTATAAAAGCTCTGTTTATATTTCTTGCCACACAAATATAATCAAGAGCGAATTCATTTATGTATTAGCTTCCTTTCCACAAATCTGGTCACAGGTTTTTGCTTTAGTCTTGGCAAGAAACTTAATTTATTTCCGACGTTCTTTGCTTTAAATATGTTACATTTGTTGCTTATTTAGTGGAAAAAGTCTTGAATAATACTATTGAGCTAAGCTCAAGCAATTACTTAAGACTACAAGTGCTAAACTTTGTTTTGCAATATAAATGTAGAATGAACTTCAAAACAAATCAAATTGAATAAACATTTTAAATTTTTTAATAGAATATAATTAAGTTTTATATTTCTCCTCATCAGCTATATGTTATGATCTAAGCTCTACTCCACTGACAGCAAATTGTAGTTAAAAATATTTTGTATATCAAAAAGTCCACCCCAATGCGCAGGGGTTACCTGCGTGATTCTTAACCGAATTTTATTTATGCATCCGCTCCGTGTCTCGAAGATAAATATGCATGGGGCACACAGCGAGCCAGTGGGCGAGGTCAGGGGTCTGGGGTTCGGAGCATCAAGAGCCGCCATCATCGCAGTAATCAACAGTTTAACGCCAACGCTCGGTGGCCCAGTTTTCGCGCCGCCGCCACTTTGTAATCGTTAAGCTGGTCGTGCGGCCAACTATACAGGACAAGGCAGACACACACGGCCCGGAAAGTAAGGGGTTACGGAGTGAAGACCGACCAGCATCGACGTCGTAAAATCATTTGTTTATCGCTGCGGCCGTTTTGGCCCCATTAGCAGTTCAAATCCATTGCCATAAATCCCCGAGTTGCTGAAAACAGGGCTAATTCCCCTGCACATGGGTGTTTTTGGCGCCAGATGGCAGATGACGCGGCGATTGGCATGCAACATAAAAGTGTATTTTATGATTTAAGCGCCACAAAGCCACAGCTCACAGCACGAGCACGGGAACGAACACGAGCCACATGCCGAAAGTTAATCACACATAAAACGTAATACTTTACGGTCACCACGACGAGTCCTTGGTCCCTACTCAACCCCAATAAAGTTGCCCAATTTCGGGGCAAATACTCGTAACACAAAATAAATTGCATTCTGCGGATTTTACATTAACAAATTGCAAACAAATCAAGTTGCCCAAAAACCAAAGCAATTAGTTGCGGCCAAACAACGGCTAACCAGAGGATTTCGAGTCGTTCGAGAACTTCTGACAGTGAACGCAGCTGGAAAGGGTTTTGTGGCCAAGTTTATCGCTGGGTTATTTGTGAAGAAAGTTTACCAACGCTTAGGTCATTGTTTATGTATTAGTTTAGCTAAGTATTTTAAGTAAAGCGATTCAGAGAATGTTGTATAGTTGATGTATTTAATTGCTTAGCAACATATTCAGTTTAGTTTATCTATAGAAAGCAGTTTGTGGTTGCCATTCGATATGTCCTTCGTCCTAGACAGATTTGCGTAGACGCTTCCGAAGTTTATGCATCGGATTTCGTCCTGCGTGACAGCTGAGGGTCGAAGGTTAACCCACATGTCCGTCATATGCAACAAAGGCGGTTAACATGGCTGCCTGCTGCGATCAAGCGGAAGTAGCTTATACACATTTACATAGACCCCCCCACGAGAGTTGGCAACTTTTCGCGGGCCGGAGCAACTTTTGATCCCCAGCGGCATCCGAGGCATTTTAATCAACTCCGGAGAGCAGCCGGACGCACTGGAATGCGGCTAATAAATATTTATTAGTGGTGCCCTGTCGCCATAGATATGAAAGTTTAGAATTCTCTGACAACGCATCGCCTGCTGCCATGTAATCCCACTGGGCCAGTTGAGTCCTTAAGCCACGGCACTCGGCTCGGTTATCCTGCCGTGCTGCCAAGTCGTCCTTGAGTGCAGCAAAGCCTGCTGCCTGATTGATGTTGGCAACAGAACAGGCAACAGGCAAGAGGCAAATGTGCTTTTGATGACATTTTAAATGCCGTCGGGCCCAGGAATGCGTCTGAGAAAGAACT
Source organism: Drosophila birchii (assembly GCA_035046345.1). NCBI lineage: Eukaryota > Metazoa > Arthropoda > Insecta > Diptera > Drosophilidae > Drosophila > Drosophila birchii. The sequence goes on along the minus strand of JAWNOA010000069.1, from coordinate 20,076,609 downwards.
CCTCCAGTTCTGACGAGTCCCCCACCCAGAAACTAATCAATACACACACACACGCATCCCAATCCTCGTGCTTTCCGGGTTATGATTCCATTTTGGCTCCACCGCAGAGGCCAGCTGAACCGAGGCGTGGTAATCGAAAAAAGGGAAAAACATAAATTGATTTCCAACAAAGCGAAAAAGGGGAACACCAATTTGCTGCTCTCGATTTGTTTTCCCTTATATATATATTTTTTTTTTCCGCCAGTTTTCCACCCCGATATTGTGGCGTGTGCTTCCCGGCACACTTGCAGTTTTTAGCTGCTCGAGCAGACACGTTTCGGGAAAAGGAAAAGTTTTCAAAGGTCCTCTGCCCTTTGAGTTGTTGATGACATGTTTCGGCGCTATGGCGTGGTCCACCGCCGCACCCGGGCAGATAAAAACAAAAAATGTCAACAACAGGAACGCTTTTATTTGCGGAAAAACAGAAAACAGAAAAATTAATTCAAGTTCGGCTCCTTCAGCTTGCTTTAAAATGTAAAGCGACAAACTTTTGGCCTGCGTTTGCAATTCTTTTATGTTTTCCACAGCTGTTGGCAGTTGTCTTCATCTCAGGCGTGGGCCTAGTAGATTTAATTAAATTTTTCTATATAGCAAAACGTTGTCAAGGCTGCTTTGTGTGCAAAAGTTTCGTTTCGGGGCGCCCGGGATATAGAGTCCCTAGTGGCTAAATGAGTGAGAGCACAGCGTTTTTAATACAGATATTAAAATTTGTTTTAATTCACCCCTCCTAGACCTACCTTACGTTCCAATTACATGGATTATACGCACGCTTTCGGCGTAACTAGAGCCCTGTCACCTACTCCTTTGCATTGCATTATCCACAGCATAGCACAACATCCCACATGACCTCTGATCTCCTGGTTTTTTGTCCGGCACTTTAAAGGACCACCTGCCCAGGCGAAATGCAAATGAATATGCATTTGGATGTTCTGGGCATAATACAAAAGAAAAAACAAAACAAGGTCCTTGCCCAACCGTAAAATTTCTAGCAGTCAGTTTGTTGAAATCATTGCCTACTTTTTGGATGCTGTGGGTCATATTTCAGGAACAACTATAAATATTCCTATTATACTAATGATTCAAATGAAAAGGTGTACATTTAATAAACTTTCTAAAAAACATTTTAAATATGTCATTTTACTTAATGGAATAGAGCGGATAGTTTACATTAACAGTGACCCAACTCCTGCCAATTATTTTTAGAGTAAAATAAAATTATATTTTTGGATATGTTTTCACTTGCACAATTATAAACACCACGATGGCACAGGATGTTAGTATTTTTTTTTTAAATAAATTACACAAACGTGGAAAACATACATAGCTATTAATAACATTAACAAGGAAAAGAAAAAACGTGTTTTATTCTAAATATTGCGTTAGCAATCTTCTTGGTTTTATAAATTGTATTGTCTGTTTTGTATTAATAAATCCTTAAGAAATTGTATTGTTTGCCAAAATAATGATGGATTTTTAACATCTATTTTCAAACATTTTTAAATTATTTTTATACGGTTTCCATAGTTAAACAGTCATAGAATCACGTCCCTAAATGTGTGTTTTGTTAGGGAATTCGGATTTAATTAACCTTCTTTGTAGTAATTAATTTTAAAATATTCTTTTCTAATTCTGGGTATTTTTTGACCCTTTGAAACCATTTAACCCATATACCCCCTTCGTACTGTGTACTAATAAAGAGAAAACAAATCATTCCATGTCGGTGGCTTTTTCATTAAAAATTATCAGAAGCACAATGTAAAATAGTTGGGAATTTGCATGGATGCCTGCTGCCAGAAGTTCAGCGCCAGTTTATGTGGACTTTGCGCATCGAAATTCAACCTGGCAAGCAGGGAAATTAAAAATACGATGCCATGCCTGAGGCGAGCCTCCCACATATTAAATATTCTCTAAGTTCTCAGGCGTTGTACAGGTAACTAAACCAGGTGGAGCACTGAGAAAGAATCCTTTACGCCATGTTTAAATAATAATATTTCCATTCTAATATTTTTCCATATGCTAAAAGTCCTACCACAGCTCACAAGCAGTTGAAGTGAATATGATCCTAGCTGGGCTATTGTGGCATAAGCCAGGTGTCCACAGGGCGGATGTGGCATTAGAAAGAAAAGGAAAAATGTTCTTCTCTCGGCAGGGAGCTTCATACATAGCCAGCATTTCAGAGTAGTGATTTGTTGGCTCTCAACTTTTCAGTGTGCTTTCATTAGCCTCTGAGTAATTAACACCTGACGCAGCCTGCTGCCCGCCCACCCGAATTGTTCGTTATTATCTGCCGGCGAAGGGGCAAGGGAACCCACACAGATACTCCGATACTCTGAAACTCAGATACTCAGTTAGGCGTCTAACGAAATTTGCCCACTCATGTGCAGCACAGAGAGCCAGCAGAAGCAGCAGCAGCAATCTGTGCAGTTGATTGCAATAAATTGCATTTTGCTGGAAAACCTAATTATATTAAGTTGCAATTACGGGGCAGGAGGGCGCCACAGAACTTGGCACAGGTGCAAATGGCTCTGCTCCGCTTGCTGGGCTTTAAGAACTGAAAAAATGCTGCCAAATTGAATTGGCTGCACTTAGCTGTGCATTACTGTACGATGCACAGAGGCACGGGAACGCAGAGGATTGATGCAGCAGATGCAGATGCAGGCATGCTGCATTACTCCATCGCCCTCTGCGTTTGGCCACTGCTTTATGTGGCCTACGTTCCGGTATTTCTTATTTGGATTGCATCAGGCATCCTGTGTGTATCGCAGCCATGTTTTTGGCCCAGCCCGCGCCCATACATTTATCTGACTTGTGGGGTGAGCACGTGAGCAGATTATGATTACATGCAGCGCCACAGCAGCCTCGGATGCATCTGCTTTGAGCCCGGGCTGCTGCGCAACGTTTGGCAAAGCCAATCAGAGGCAGCAAACAAAAATATGGATGGGTTCGAAAAGCTGCCGGCGAGAACTTGAAACTCAATTTTGAAATGCGAGAGGCATTCATGAGGTAAATTTGGAAGGGCCCCCTCTCGTTAAATCAAATTCTAGCAATTGCTAGGGAATTTAATTTGTAAATTATTGCTTATAATAATTTAAAACTAGTTAAATAATAAACAAATATTAAAAAAAGGTGGATACTTGTTCAGTTTACATATAAGTGTCACTGACAAATCACATTGCAAACTAAGAAATATACTTACTATGAATATATTTAAAGTTCATTTGAATTTAAAACTTCTTTTTTTCTATCCAAAGCATATTTATCTTCAATTTTGTCCATCTATTCGCCATACTTAAAGGTATACTTTTATGAAAGGTATACTTTGGAAAAGGGCATTGTGATTTTGCAGAAAATATACAAAGAAAATGTATCACTGATTTAAGAAATGATCTGAATTCAACTTAAATACTCTTTTGTGCATCAGCTTCCTTAGCGAACTTAATTCATCCTCTTGTTTAGTTTTAATTTAATTACGAAGCATATTTGAATATATTGAATCCTCTAAATGTTTACTCCTTCTTTGCATCCACAGCTGAGCAGTGCTCCGCGACCGGAAGCGGAAGTTGCCAAGCCGGAAGTCCGCCTGGTTGTTACAGTCTCCCTTTATGCAGCTCGCCTCTGTAATGCTGGCGCCAAAGGTGAAAGTGTTGCCAAGGCACTGAGCTTGCAGAGTGGAAAGCGGAAATCGAGGAAGTGCCCGGACCTGCTTCACTTCTACCCCACTCTCGGCCTCCACTCCGGCTTAAGCACACAAATCCGGCATAATGCAGCGCTAAAGCTTCAGAAACAAATAAAGCCGGGACACTCTCCACACTGCAAGGAGCACCAATCAGAGCCATCGTGGGACGGGAGCCATCCGCCCAAGGACACGCAATTTCAGAGCAGGAAACGGCGACAAGGCGGCCAACGAAATGGCGGACTTGGAGCGCATACGCCTCGTCCTCCTGGGTGGTGCCGGCGTAGGCAAGAGCTCCATTGTGAAGCGCTTCCTGTTCAAGTCCTACACAGACAAGTATCGCGCCACCGTCGAGGATCTCTACAATCGCGAGTACGACCTGGGCGGCGTCACGCTAAAGGTTAGTCCTTGCTCATGTTGGTCAGCTTACATTTTATGAGGCATTTTTTCCTTTTTTATTGAGCTGAAAACGAAAATCATTTTTACCCAGAACTTTTAATGGAAATCAATCATTCAGGGAAGCTCATGATTTATGCTATTTCATTGAATTACATTTTTATTTTTAATTTAATAGCTAGAAGAGACTCCAAAGACCAGTTATTAATTTATTATACTTAAAGAAGGAAACTATATAGGAAGTGTCATAGGTCATGCATACATATATCTTCTCTCTTTTGCTTCAAATGAGACAAATTTCCAAGTTAAAGTACATAACATTTGCAATTTGTAAGTGCACTTGGGCCGGATTATGTAAACTGCCGGCAATTAGTGGCGACTTCATTAACCCAATCACTGTTGAGGTCATCAACTTTCCGAAATTCTAAGCCCATTAATTAGAAGGAAATCTACTAATTGGATGTCTAGAGACTTACGCTCAGTATCTGGCTCTGCCGGCGGCAAAGGCTCAGCGCTCCATATGCAAAGTATTAGCCTAGACACGTGTGCTCCTGGTCTCCTGGCAATTGAGTACCTCCCCGGAGCCTATTTGGGTAGCTCAGTGGTAGTGGTTTCAGCTCTGCCCGAGGCTGCAGCCTCACATTTTGAAGATGGAAACGCAAATTGAGCGGACGAATCTCTACTCGATTAAATGCACTTAAAGCAACCTGGCTGAGTAGTTTCTGGGCTGAGCACATCCCACGCGAGTGACTGGCAGTCTGGCAGACTGACTGACTGGCTGTCAGTGGGCGGAGGCCCATTAATCAAATTTGCACACGCTCAAAATGGCGGAAACAACATGGAAAATGTGGAGCCATTCCCAGACGACGGGGCGAACGAGTGCGAGATTGGGAGGAGGCCCACCTAATGTGCTACTTAAAGAGGGGCAATTAATGGTTAATAACTTGTCTGGCGGAAGGAAATAGTCCGGAAACTGATAACTGCCGTACATTATTATAATCGGGTCCTAATCGGCACTGGGATAAGCATTCGTAAGGAAGACTAGGCGAGCCTCCATCCATCCATCCATCTATCCATCCGAGTACTCAGTACGCCGTGTCGTGCCGGAGGAAACTTCCGTTGAAACATCATTCACTCTCCGTTCTTCGGTGTTCGAGCTGATTATTTGCTGTTCAAACTTGCTTACACCACAACCACATGCTCTACGAACAAAAGTTGAGCTGAAAATTGATTAATAGGTGTGCGGGGGGGAGGAGCTCAGCGCTGCCATCGTCATTATCACCGGTCCTGGGGCTTCCTCTGACACACTTGGTGGTGGCGCCGGTACCAGGCCTCAATCCATACTCCCGCCAGGACATGTTTCGCTTTAATTAATTTCATTTTGGCGCCCAGCGGGGCTCTAATACTTTATCTTGCTAGCTGGAGAGGCCAAACCAGATTGAATTCCACTTGGAAGCTTAGGGTGATTTATGCCCGGCCACCTTCGATGCAGTCTCCTGGCAGCCCGATGCATTCAAATCAATTTTACTTGGACAATTTGCCGAGGACCCTGCTCCTGGCTCTGTCTGTTACTGGAACTGTGGCTGGAGCTGAGGTTTCCCCTCGAGCGAGGAGCCACTGCAGCCTGCTGTGACTGATTGTCGGAGCAGCGTGTGGCCATCAAATGGGAACATTACATTGCACTAAACGATTTTTGCTCTTTAAAAGCAATTTGGTGTACCTACGTGAATGTGCGGCGCAGCAGGGAGAATTTGATGCCGCCAACGAGGAGGCAGGATTGGGCCCTAACAAAGCCCAGCCAGCGAACAATGGCAGTGTCAGAAATATAAATTGTGTCATTTCATAAAGTGTTTTTAATAAAGTTTACCCATCGCGGCCAAACAATGTGTTACAAATTTGCGTCACAATGGCCAAGGCTGTCAGGCGGGACACGGAATGCTGCTGACACGGCTAAACGATTGGCTTTTTCTCTGGCTCTGGCTCTGGCTGTATGGCCTCTGGCTTCTGGCTTTTGGCCTCAACATGCCATTGACACTGCGGATCGCGTTCGATGCGTATCGCGTACGCCACGCGGCGATACAGCCGACATAACAGATGCTGACACGGGGATTAGTTGGCATCAAGTGAGCATTGAACGGGCCACGAGCCACGAGCCGCAAGCCACGAGCTCATAGCCAGGAACTCGGAGCCAGGACCCGTCCCCCTCAGTCGCTTAGACTGGCGTCTTGTCCTTGAACTCACCATTGACAAATCGCTTGAGGAGCACTTGAATTTTAAATCTTACGCTCATTCAGAAGGCAGTAAAATATTTTGGCAACGTTTACTTTAACCCAAACAAATTACAACAATTAATTATTATTAAAGAGCAGTTTACTTAGAATGTAATTAAAAGCTTGATTAATATTATTAAGCGATTGTTTTTATGGGAGTTTGTGTACAAATGGGTAATATCTTTTATCTATTTCGCTTGCATTCCCCTTATGACCATATGGTTTTTTATCAGCAATCCTTCGATTATTTTCAACATTATTTGTATTTTTAAATATAAATTATTTTGGCAACGTTAATATGGCAGAATAGAGACTATTTTAATTTAATGCACAAGGTTTTATGTACCTGGTATTTTACAGTCAGGATTACTCGTCTCCAACTTTTTGTTGGCTCGGATTAAGGAGTACTTACATTAAAAACATTATGCCAATGTATAATATGTATATATATATATATAAATACCTATTCAACAACTTCCTAATATTTTTAAATTTATTGAATTATATAAACATTTTATTTAAATAAAGAAATCGGATAGGACGACCTTACCAAAGACCTAAAACACTATGGTATATTCGGATTTAATACTTTTGTGGACATATATTTGGTTATCTTTATTTAAGATAGTAAAAACATACACAACAAATTGTCATTATCCTGTAACTTTCAGAAAAAGTAAAATCTGTCATAGTTTTGAAGCCACTTTTTCTTTAATATTTTGTTTAATCACTACACAATGACTCGTACTTATTTCCCTCCGATTGATATAGTTTTCAGTGATAGGTAAAATTAGCCACTGTAACAACCTCATATTTAAAATTAAATTTCCATGATCTGCGTCATGTTGGGTGCCAATTAAGGGCCACAACCGCTTGACACATGTTGCAGCAACGAACTGCGGTCTCAAATAGGCAGCGTTTAAGCGCCAGAATAGGGCCATTCACTTTTAATCAGGTGCAATTTTCCAGCATTACCATAGCCAGACAGACTCACCAATCTCTCTCGTTGCAGGTGGACATTCTGGACACGTCCGGTGACATGCAATTCCCTGCCATGCGACGCCTGTCCATTGCCACGGCGCACGCGTTCATGCTCGTGTACGCGGCCACATCGGCGCCCAGCTTCCAGTGTGTGAAGCAGTGCTTCGAGGAGATCCGGGAGCAGCGCGGCGACTTTCAGGTGAGCCAGCACCAACAACAGCACCTGCATTCCTGCATTTTGTATGTAATCAGCGCGAGCTGAAAGATCAGAGGTCCGAAAGCGAGCTCGCACCGTTTGCCACAATCCGAAAAGCAATTAAAAATGCTCCCCTTTGAGCCGGCGGAGTCAAGCCAAGCGGCAGAGGTTTAGGCTTGTTCCAGAGCCCTTGTTCGGATGCAGTACAGTGGGTTGAGTCGAATAAATAGGCACTTATAAAATAAAAGCATGAAATACTAAAAGTTTGAAAGGATTTTAAAGAATTAGTTTAGTAACAGAATTTCCAAATACCTACAGACTTGAAATATTACACAAGTTTAAGGATGCATTATTGAGGCTAAAAGCCACCACAAAGTCTCCTTTAAAATGTCATCTATGGGAAAATAAGAAATTAAATATTATTTATAAATTTGTTTTACTATTATTTTGTTGTTAAAAAATACCTTTGTTGCCTGTATTTGACCCACTGTATACTCCAGTTAGTACTATTGTTTCCGTTGGTGCTTTCACGGTTTCCGCTTCCCGCCGCCATTGTGCCGCCGAGTGTCAATTATGGCACAATGGCACACAACGACCCGTGCTCGGTGCTTTCTTTGTCTGCTTCCCGATTTCGGGAGGACAATTGGAGAGCTGTGCCGCGGATGCTTGCGTTTTGCTTCTGCTCCTGCGAATACCACTGCTAATTCCCCTTTCGTTCCTTTCATTCGCAGGACATTCCCATTGTGATCGCTGGGAACAAGGCCGACTTGGCCAGCACCCACAGAGAGGTCAAGCTGGAGGAGGTGACCGATTGGGTGTTCTGCGAGCTGCCGCGCTTACGGTAAGTCCCCACATTTATTTAGCAAAACATGGCGGGCATAAAGAGCGCAACAGCTGCTGCTACTGCTGCTGCGTGCGACAGCAATTAGGGGACAAACTGCCAAAAGTTGTGCAACAAAGCCGGCGTGCACAAAGCCACAAAACCGCCAAACAGCTGCAATTTTCATATTTAACGCAACAAAGTGGAATTAAAAAAGCCCCATAAATTCTGGCCGCCCAACTGCAAGGGGGCCACCAGAGCTGAAAGGGCTGAAGCAAACTGCAACTGGCAACGGCCAGCGTTGCAATTAAATTGCTACAAATGAAATTAAGCGCCAGAGCGCGTGATGGTGGCAGTTTGGCTCCCCGAAATCAGTTTCATTGTCCGAGGATGGGGTTGTGGCGCTCATTAAATGCCATTTGTTGGCATGAAAAACGAGCTCCAGCCAGGGGGAAAATTGCAATTCGCCGGCTGCGTCACTAGTGTCAGCAGTCATGTCACAAAAGAGCATTTCCCCGTAATAGCTCCTAATTGGCCATCTTGTGCCGCAAACGGTGTCGCTGTCGTGCAGCACATCAATTGCCACCTGCGACCACCGATATGTTCGAGGACTCTCTGAATACTAAACAGCCTAGTTGTGGCATTCTGTATGCACATGAATAGTATGCATGCAGGAGGTCCTTCAACTCGAATGCTCTCGAACTGCTCGATTTCTGCGTCAGGTGGAAATGTTGTTTGATTAGTAAATACTCTCAAGCAGACACAACCATTTAAGAGGTAAACGTTCAATTTATGCTCTGCAGCCTCCAATAGAGTTCGATAATGAAAAACAAATAGCAACAAAATCTATAAAATATAACACTAAAAGTTAAAGATGCTCTAAAAAATATATCCTTTGCCAGTCAAATGCGATTTAAGTTCAAACCAAAGAGTGGAAAATGAGTACACTGGTTTGATTAAGTTCCTTTTTTATCGCATTAACAATTTTAATTCACTTCTCGCGTGACAACTAGCCCTGAAAGCGTGGCCGTATCCTTTCGATTCGACTCTCTGCTGGCACTTCCTTTCCAGCCTTGCGTACCGTACCTTTGGCACTGTAATTGCTTCCTTAATAAACTGCGGGGACGGCCTCGTAAAAATCACTTACAATCACATACGTGCTTGCCACTGGACGAGAGGAGCCCGAGGAGTGCTGCCATAATTTTATATCCTGGGAAGACCCGAGCCGGGGGATACGGGAAAAACGAGGCGTGGCACGCTCGTGTTGATGTTTAAGCAAGCGTGCGTAAACTTATTTAAAAGCGACCGACACACAGACCGAACAACACCACACAGGAGGAGCGCACTCAACCGCAGAATGGAGATGACAGAGGCCGCAGGACGAGGGATGAAGGACACTGAACGCAGGACGCAGGACAGTTGGCGCGAGCATTACGTACAAATCTCTGTTGGATTAAACATTCACGCAGATTGATGGTGCGGTTTGGGCCACGGCAGAGTGGGCCACCTTGAACCTTTCGCCACAATCTCGCACCTCCGCACGTGGCAGGAGTGCTTCGAGGAGCGTCGAGATGCAATGCAATTTGTTGCTCCACCGCCGCCTGCCTGCTTTTTAGTCTCTCCATCTCCGGGTCTGTCTGCCTGTCTGCGGTTAAACGCTTTAAGAGCACGCCACTCAAGTGCATTTATCAGCCTGAATGAGTACACCCTGCGTATACATAATATGTGGATATGTGGATAGCTGGGTGCCTGCCGCTCGCTTGCTACATGTGTAGTAAGTGGCTTACTCCCCGTAGCTGGAACAATGTATTTATTCAACATTTAATTGCAAACTCATGCGCATTTTACCTCGCATTCTGCCTGGGTTAATGCGAAAAAAATGAAAATAACTCGCAGCCCATATCAATTTTCCTCTGATTTACTGTTATTGCAGCTTATGGCGTTAACAATTCCGACATCTATTTATTTATTTTGCCAAGTCAGCTGTTACAATTTTAATTAAATGAAGCTTTGATGATATATGCAATTATTCTGAGTCACTCTCCGTTAGCAGCCTCAAAAAAGAGTCCCTTTAAGAGACTTCGGATCGATAAAATTAATGTTTGATGAAGGGAGGATTTAAATTTAAGTTCAACTGAAGATGGAAGGAAAAATGAAGAAAGTTTTCTTTTGTAAACAAAAATTTTCTTCCGGTTTTAGTTTCACCAGATCGTTGGAATTCCATCATTCGACTCTTATAAAATTAAACATTTTTGCTATAATTAAATTGAAAAATGTTGCTTAACTTAGTGATTTGCTTACGAAAAATTAATATCCTGCTTATCCCCGTCTGTTTATACTGACCTTACTATCTTCACTGTCGTTTGTGTTAATAAACAAAAAACATTATATTTATTAAGGCACAAAATCGGAATGTAAAACTACTATAATTTGCAATTCATTTTAAAGCCAATCCTATATATATTTAATGTGAAAACAAAATTCTCCTTTAAATATTCAAAAAATTCATGACTGTGGTATTTTTACTTAAAAATCATAAAGTTAAACCAAGTAAATATAAAATTCATTCTTTAACATGTTATTTAGCTAAAGTAATATATTAAAGTCATATTTTAAATTAAGCTGACTGATAAGATAGATAGATATATAAATATAGACATACTAGATGGTTTAGGCACTACCTAAGTGTTAAACATCGCCTGTTCCCTCGTCGTCCTCGCCCTGTTTCTTGCCGCTGTATTGTGTGGACCATCGTGAATCGGCTTTTTTACCGCAACCTGTGCAAAATACTACATGACATGCCTAATTTAGCCATTAGCCACGTTTTGCCTCCGGCTGTTGAGCGACGATGGGCAACTGCTGTGCGAAGGCCACTCACAAAAACTCTGCTTTGCATTGAACACGCGAATACCAGAGGCACATTGTTGGGCTGGTGTTGTTTCGACTTTTGGCTTTTTCGGTTTAGTTTTTGCTCTGTTTTTGGCCATCGAAATTCGCTGACGTATGTATGTTGGCCCTACGTATACGCGATATACGCAGCCACCCCTGAAAAGTATGCTACGTATTTTAACCGATTTCGGTCGCTTTGTTTTTTGTTCCTTGCAGGGCCAAGGTGCTGGAGTGCTCGGCGAAGGAGGACAGCAATGTGACCGATCTGTTCAAATCCCTGCTCTCCCTGTCCCGCTTTCTGCCCGCCAGCAGTAGTGGGAGCGGGGGCAGTGGGGCCGGCGGAGAGGCGGCGCCCAGCGGCTTCAAGCGGCGCTCATCGGCCTACGTCAGCGCATCGTCCAGTCGAAGTAAGTATAGAATTCGTTGTAAATTTATTTTTAAATAAATATTAGCAGGACATGATGGTAAGAGAACACACATGAACATGTGCTGAAAACTAATAATTATAAAAATAAAATTATTTTAATGCATTTGTGCACGTGATAACTTACAACATTTCCATCAGTATTTATCTGGGTTAGAAAATGGTATTTAAATGATGCCTAATTCGCATTTTAATAGAATAAAATTATAACATTCCTTGATGTTCATTCAATTTTCTGTTGTATTAAATAAGGAATTAAGAAGTAATATCTTTTATAAATTTTATGTAGTTTTATAGGGATCTCTATATATACTGCGTTACTGAAATGTGGCTTTAATAAATCTGACTTATTAGACATGACTGAAAAGATCGCTTCATTAAAATTCCATTACTACATATAACAATATATCAAACGATATTTTAACGCCACAATATATTTCTATATACTTATAATTTATTTAATTTTAATATTTTTGTATATGATTCCGCTAAAATCTATACATTTTAACAATGGTTTGGTTTTCGTTTCAATTTAAGCTTAACAAGTTTATATATTGTTTGTTTTCGAATTAAATTAATACAAACTTTTCCTCTCGCTATACTAATTTATTTTCCACACCTAAAAAATATTTCAAAATATGTAAGTCTGGCACAACGGCTTTGTCCTCTGTCGTACATGATGGATTCATAACAATTTGTTGCCATGGCTACGGGAAATGAAACCCAAATCGACAGCAGCTCTGGCGGAGGAGCCCTTTTGTTGATTGTTTTTTACTCTCCGATTGCCTGCTGCAGTTTCAAATATCAATTAAACATTCATATTCGCTGGCTACGATTGAAACCCAAGAGCCTTGAATGAAGGCATCTGAACGGGATTGGTTTCAGCTCCATTCGGCGCTTTAAGTTCCGATATAAGCAGCTTAATTAGTGCGAAATTAACATATACCGCGCCGGCCATAAATGCAATAATTAAGCCGCTTGCAGGTCGCGTGTAATTAAGCCGTGGGCTTAAGCTCTGACTAGAGCGCATCTGGTGGAGCTTAATCAATAATTGATGCACATTTATTAATAAATTCATTTTAAATCAGAAAGGGGACCGCCGCACGGACGTGGGGCCAATTAATGTGTAGGCGTGTTGTATAGGCCGACCTAGGTCTAGGATGAATTTTAGCAATTTGGCTAATTGAATGCAATTAGCATTCCAGCTTCAATAGCCGCCCTCCGCTGTCCGCTGTCTTTGGCCTAATTAATTGTGGGAATTTGGCCGGCGAACCGGCGAAAAGACCCTTTCTTCCATCCCAATTGACAAAGACAAACTCTTTTTCATTATTCATCAGACGACAAAACGGAGCCTAATAAAAGAAACACAGAAAAGCAAAGCAAAAGGCGGCGGGGAAAATATGTTACAATGGGATACAACTCGGTCCCCGACTCCCTTCGATGTTCAAACGCGTCTGGCGTCTGATCATAACGCTCTCGAGCGAGCACGTGTATTAATTAAACAGCTTGACCTTCTAATTACCCCGTAATGGAATGCTTTATTATCTCATTAAAAACTTAGTTAGCGGCATATGAAAATAGAACGAGGCAACAGCCAGCAGGACGGCCGTCCCACCAAGCAACTGCCAACGGCCAAGAACGGCTCAAGAAGTTTTAAATTTTGCCAGGCTCTTCCTTGGAGTATAAATATCTAGTTAATTAATGTTGCCCAAAACTCATCCCAATACACGGCAGCCAAATAATTAATTAAATTTCCGTTGGAGAAAAAGTTGTTCAGTCATCAGAGTCATCCCCTGTAGCCACCCAGCGGCTGCCGCTGCTCCTTCGCACAGTTGCCAATAATTTAATTGTTTGCCGAAAAGTCTTTTGATAAATTTTTAGTGGCCGCCGCAAGAGTCATTCAAATTAAGTGCAAAGTTGTCCGCCGGCGTAAGCGCCAAACTGGAAGTTAGGCCTATATGCAAGTATGTACATAATTTCCAGCAAACTTGAATCCAAATGGCCCAGAGCAGTGGAGTCCGCAAAAAACATATTAAATGCTGGCCAAAAATGTCGTCAAATACTTGGTCGGGATCGGAGGTCGAGGGTCGAGGGTCGCGGGTCGCAGGTAGAGGGTCCGACCTGCTGTCGATGACAGGCGGACAAGAGACAAGCAACTATAGTCGTCGTCGTCGACGTTTGTCTGAATGGCGAAGGTCGTCGTCGAGTGGCAGACTATAGACTTTATACGACCCACACACTTTGGCGGTTCAACGGACGACTCGCCGCAGAGGTGACAGCGGTGACAACAGCGCCTTGAGTGTGCCACCGAAAATAGGTCTAAGCACTTAATCACAGCCGGCTCAATGGGACTGGCAGTGGGGCTGCCTCAAGTCAAGTAATTGCCTTAAAATGTACACCGCGGCGGCGTATGCAAAAACAAATCGCAGAAATTTCATTTACAATGCTGCCATTTTGTTGCCGAGATTGCTTCTGGTCGTGTGTGTTATAGAGCACCGTGAGAAAAGATGGATTTTAATTAATTTATATTTTATATGTTACTTAAATTCTCTATAGATTATTTTTCCTCATGAGTTGGGTTTACGGGTTGCAAACAATCACAGGGTAAACCTTCGAAAATCTTAAAATTGAAGTAGTATACATGACCACATAATTTTACTTTGAGGTGCATTTTATTGAAATGTGAATAAACTTGTAAATATTCTTTATTTACTTATTCATAATTTAAAATGCTAAATTATAATTAATAATTTGATTTTATAATTTGATTTAATAATAATTTAATTAATTGATTTTAATTATTTTTATGTTATTTTATTATCTTTATTTATCTTTTGTGGCAGATCCGGACAAACTCATTGAAATGTCCTACAAGTCAGTAAATTTTTTAAGGGCTTAACTAGTCGAACGTCTTTTTTAAATAAGTTTTTTGGGTCAAATTTGATTGTCTTCAAATTTATATCGTAACTATATGAATATAGTTTTTCAAACTAAAGCTAAAAATTTAAGGAAAACTAGAAGAAATTGGTAATTGTCTGACAATAATAGTTTAATTTATAGATAGATATAGATAGATATAATAGTATAGACTAGATTTGCCAGATTTTAATGAATCAAAAATACAAATATAAATGGTTTCAATTGAACCCAAAAATGTCACCACAATGAGACCAAACTATATTAGTTTGGAAAAAAATATACCAAATTCGGTACCTAAAATATTTCTTTCATATTTTTGATAATATTTTTTATGGTTTTAATACTCCAGTAATTTCTGGAACACGGTAGTATAGTACATATAATATTTAACCGCAATCACGACTTTAAGGTATATTTCAACATTTTAAATCAAACAAAAAACAATACAATAAGATAAGAGAAGATACGATTTTAAATACACGAAAAGTTTTAGAAAAAAACCTCTACGGCGCCTCGCATCTTACTCAATGTTCTTTAAATTTAAAATTGTTTTGTTAATTTTTATAATTAATTTATTCATATTTATAATAATAATTTTTCATATTAATTTTTTTATATATTTTACATTTATTTTTAAAACGACAACTCGATTATTTTCCTCCACTGCGGGTTTTATTAAGCGAATGCCTTTTTTTAAACTATATTAAATAAATTATTATTTTTATTAGACTATTAAATTTGTTTATTCTTTCCTATAGATTTTTGAAGAAAAGTATCAATGTTTTTATTTAAATAAACCTTAAAAAAAAAATTAAAAGTTACTATAAATATGTTTTGCATTTTTTAAAAATGTATCTCAAGAAATTATTTCATTATAAATTTCCTGTATGATGTAACATTTTGTTACACAATTTGTAGTCCTTTTTGGTGTATTTAAACTTCTTGTATTTCGTGTCGCACCTTTGATTTAGTACCTAAGTGTAATCTGCCGTCTTTCAGATGATTTTATTATTTAGATTTAATTATTTTTTCTATTATTTCACACATTTCCATGAGACACATCCAATTTTTCTCTGTGGCTGCTACATATGTTTGCGGCTCTGAAGTGTATTTGTGTGACGGGTGATGGGGCGGCACTGGAACGGACGAGCGCGTAAGTTGAGACAAAGCCAAAGCTGCAGGCCACATACATGTGCTGTGGCCAGGAAAGCGGCTTTTGCCGGGGTCCTCCTCCTCCCTTGTATTTTCCGGGCTGCGGGTGGTTTTGGAGGTGCGCACCGCAAGCCGTTGTTTTATTTGCAGCCCGGCAACCCCAGGCCCTAACTCAATTGTGGAAGTCTCGTAATACACATTAAATGCGAAATATATTGTGTGCCACGTACATGCGTGGCGTGTGATCCACTCTGGCAGTAAAACAATCAACGTTGGAATTATGGTGGAGGTTAAAAAATAACGATTATTTTAAGTGTGTGGAAAAACCCGTTTGTTAAATAAAAAAAAACATCGTGTGTGAAATAGTTTTCCACTTTAATTTGAGGGACAGATAATTATGGTTGTCCTTTTTTGTACACATAAAATATAAAAAGAGGGCTTTTTTAAGTACAGATAACCCCGTTTACTACTCTTATGTATCCCCACAACAAGTTACAAAAGTGCTGTCCTTTTACGTGAACATTTCAACTTCAGGATATGTATGCAAACCATTTACTGTGCGGTAATGAAACCCATTGAGACACCCGAATATGTTGTGTTTTTTCTTTATTTGAATCAGCACAGCCCCGACGCCTGATGTGTCTTCCTGATGTGAAACCCGACACACAGAGCCGGGAGAGTAAAACAAATTTAATTTAAATTTCTGTTACACGACGCACGCACGCATCAATTCCCGCCGCATATGCACAATTTATACCGAGTCCGACCCCAGCCACCGGCACATCCTGTCGCCCCGGCACCCACTTGTTTGTTTTTGTGCTGCTACGGCAGTACATATTCCTGTGCTCTCTGTTGGCAGTTGCCCTCGTTACGGCTTTCATCCATGAGGCCACTGAGCTGCGGGATGCCGGGAGTTAGGTCGGTCGCATGCCTCATGAGCGGGAGGCATTTTCGCGCGCTCTCTGTCAGCGGCAGCCGCAGTGCGAGTTCCCCCGCTGCTCGGCGCCTTTTTTTGACAACAATGGCGCTTGGCGGCCATTTTGTTTGCACTTGACACCGCCGACACCCAGAAGTGTGCAACACTCCGTCGCCTGACAGGCTGACTGCCCATAAAGTGCTGGCGTGCTCAATAATTCTGTTTGCTCGGATCATTGCGGCCACAGCGACACAGACACATTTCGCCGCTAAGCTGTAAACTTTAATAACTAAATTGACTTGGCTTACGCTTTGGCTTTCCCTTTGTCTTTGTAACTCCTAATGCCCGGTGCCCGGTCCATCCAGCGATTGTTTTCCCGCCCATTGTAAGCCCCGTCTTTGTTTGCGGCTTTATGGCCCGCTCCGGAGGAACAAAAAGGCCTGTTTGTTTACCAAGGGAACTGGCAAACATCTTGCTGCGAACACCTTTTGTGTGCTTTTAACACTCTCGTTGGCAGGCTAAGCTGGCTGATTGAGGATTGCCGGAAAGTTAACGACTTCATTGACATGGCTTACTTAATTGGTGTCAGTCTTAGCCTCCTTTCAAAAGAGATTGATTGGAAATCTTATTTTCATTCGTTACATTTGCCAAACGATATTTATTTATTATCAAGAAATATTTATTTATGATATTTATTTGCATATTTTTTGTGTGTGAAAAAGATTGCAGAGACTGTAAATATTTCGTTCAGGCTTTTGCAATTTAATTAAATCTGCACTTGATAACTGATTTTCCGAGTCATAAAGTTCCTTCATAAAAATAGTACCTTTAGCCGTCACACCCATCAGGGGCGATTCCTTTGCGAGGGAGAGGGGAAATTGGGTTCTGCTGTTGAGACCTCTTATCTTGAGATGAACTTTGACTGTGCAGCCGGCTGTAAAAAAACCCATTTCGAGCGGTAACTTTGCGAATGTGCTGCAACTCCCTCCCCGGCTCTTTGTGTGTGTGCTTCGCTCATAAGTTAATTACGCCAGCGCACGGCGGCTGCACTGGAAGTCCGGATGTGCCAGTTGCTGCGGCAACGGGCAAGGACGTCTCCTTCTCTCGGTTGGGAAATTGGATTTTCCCTGCATTGGCAGCTCGCAGCACGCAGAGCTTTCCGAAATCGCGCATTCCCTTTGTGCCGTTGCTCGACGGCCGTTAAATGCACTCGTGGATACTAATTAGTCACGCGTTATTATCTATTTGTTGCAGATAAAAATCGCATGAACAGCCCAGCTCTGGGCAGTGCCGGCGGCAGCGGTGACAAGAAGTCCTCCGGCCTGGTGGATGCCGTCGATGTGGCCAGCACCAGTGCGGAGGCCAAGCTGAAGCCGCGTTCCAGGTGAGTGCAACACGCGCCTGATCACACGTACACCAGGAAAAATAAGCTGTGTATATTTCAGGACATTGCCTTTGGCTTATATTAATAATTTAAATACATAATAGTTTTGTCATAATTTTGGAAGTTATTTTTATTAAATAGATATCCCTTTAGAACTCCAGTAAACTATAAAGTGTATACTACGACGCTGTAATTATCAGGATTACCAGTTCAGTTAATTTACCCTTGTCCGTCTGTTCTTCCGATTGTAACAACTGATCTGATCATAAGAGCTGAAACTATCAAAATTTAGTTACAACATTTATATCTTGTAAACGCAAATCAAGAATGTTTCAGAATTTCACCAGTAACTAGGGTACATTCGAATGAATTTCACTTTAATTTATTTAAAATTAATGCATATTCGAATAATAAACTTGGGAGTTAAATATACAATACAGTTTCTGTGGATATCAACATTTGTTTTGGCAACACCAAAGAGTATTTCTCAACATATTCCCAGCAACCTTTGTTTTCATTTGTCTCAATTTTCTTCTGCCCTTCGCTCCGATTTATGTAAATTTTTTTATAAATTGTTACATCATTATATAAAGTTAATTAGCCAGGTCCATGTTATTTTACCGATTATCTCAGGATCCCCTTTTAAATGTTTGGTAGAGCCTTTAATATGTTGCTCCACAGTTTTTAATTGTTTATTTTTAAAAATTTGAAAATAGTACATACAAATTTTAGGAACCTTTTGAAGCCTGGCAATTTCCTGAAATACACATAGTTCTGGCTAATCTTTTCTCCTGTGTACACGCTCACAACACGCACATCCGCAAGCCGACTCAGTCGGCTGGAATCCCTGGCAACATCCTGTTCCTGTTCCCTTTACCTTTCCTTTTCAGCCCACTAGCTCACCAACGCTTCACTTCCATTACAGATCGCTCATACGCCGTGCCTCCCGCAAGACCAAGCAGCAAATCAACAACGCTGCAGCCGACGACTGCAATGTGCAGTAAAGCACTGGCATTATTCTGGCCGGCAGCGCCTAATTGTGTTATTATATTTCGCCACAAAATGTATTAATAATAGAGGCGGCAGCAAATTAGTGTGCATAAACAAGTGGCGGGGCCCTTATTTATGTTTGGCGCAATGGGCTGATTATTCCGATAATACAAAACTCACACAGAAAACGGTTGGCTCAAGGGCAAACGATCCCAGTTTAACGTAGTTGTTGTTGATGAATGTACAACTCGATAAATAACTTTAATAATTTACTCTGTGTCCATATCGAAACTGAGCCACTTGCAGTAACTGGAGCTCCGTGTTAATGCCGTGATGACACTGCCCTTAAGTTCGAAAGCCACAAAACTAAATAATAATAATTATAACTGGGGAATCGTCTGTTCAAAATTGTAAATGATTCCCTTCTCTTTATTTTTGTATATTTTTTCAAAATTAAATCTCAGTTTATTCCTTGCCGCTGAGGAGATTCAAAAATAATTCGGCTTAAATTATATCTAGTGTCATCGGGGCAGGCAGGTTAAGAGATTAATTCGACACTGAGCCGTCTTGCCAAGGATATACGGAAATCGATTTCAGGTTTTGTCATTTGCGGTTTAAGAGGACCAGTTTTATTTAAATTGAAAATTACTCTTTATACGACTAAGCATTTCGATTCTTGTCCACAATTTTCATACATTTTAGTCTAGGCTTTGTGTACGAATACGGAATTTGAATTTAAATGAGAGAGACAGGCAGGCCAGCGGAAGGGGGGTGAGTCTTCTGACGAGATTTCTGGGCATCGTAATGCCGTTCATACAGTTCCTTTTTGATGAGAAAATAATGGCTCAGTTGTTGTTGATGTTGTTGTTTGTTGAGGGGTTATCTGAGGGCGGACTAAGTTTAATTCATTTTGCATTGATTGATTATCATAATATTATGATAGGTTGGCGTAGCTTTAAGGTAAACTCTGAAATGCCAATTTATATAGGTAAATACGTATATCTGCACCGTTAGCTGGCACTGTAGTTATTATTATTAAAGCGTTTCCATATATATATATGTATGTATACTCTAGATGGATGGGTAAAGCACGTTTGTATTTGCTTTGAGCCAAAACTGGCTCCACTCCAGAAAGAGTCGGGATGTAACGCAATTTCGCGACTCCTGCCCGACCCCCTTTGAGTCTGGGCAGCCACGTGAAATAACAAAAACTTTAGTGGATAGCAAAGAGCAGAGAGCACAAAACAATTTACTATGCAAAAAGCGTAATTGTAAAATAAATTTGATGAGTTCGGGCACGGGAGCAAATCTCGGAATGCTTATCAAGGATAATACAGGGTGAACTTCTTATGCTAAATTGCCAAATCAAATTGCCGCAGTGCAGAGGACACTCGGCGGGGCCAGGAGATTTATGTATGATAGAATATAATCGATAAATCTGGTTTTAATACGCAACTTTTGCATGCGAGCTACCTTCTCTCCTCCGCCCCGACACGAGCTGCAACGGCGAGCTTATGTGCGAGTCCTTGCCAGTGTGTGATAAGAATTCCTTTGTGTTTGTTTACTCTGAGTGTGCTTAGCAAGTAAGATGTATTCGAAAAAAAGACTACTTTTAGGTGAGTGCGGTGGCAGATATCTAATGGATTTGTAAATGAATGAAATACGGCATATGCAAAGTGAATTGTGATTAAATAATATAGCATAAAAAAAAATTAAAAAATAAATGCAAACACACACAAAAACGGAAATTGCCTGCCACAGAGTAGTGTTGCTTTCGTCCAGGCAGAATATGTTATATATAATAATATACACACAATTACGCATTAATGTACTTAGTCCCTAGAGCGTACTTAAAAGTTTGGGTGTTTGTTTTATAAGTAATCCGTTTATACATTGTTACTAGGTGTAGTTAATCGACAACAAATCTGAAGCCCCCAACAAGTATTCGATCTCTAATCAACTAACCGCCACTTATACATATACTATATATACATATATATATCAGCAACCGATGGGAACACAGGACTAGGACAGCGCGGCGCGGCAGGAGGTGGCAGTCGAGTATATATCAGCTGACTAATCCAATTTACCCAATTTTGAAATACATATTTGTGTACGTAATTTACGCAATTCGAATGTTCTACCGAATAAAGCAAACCAAAAAGGAAATCGGCTACCGAAGCTAACAACTAAATCTAAAAAGTAAAACTAAAGAAACCTAAATGAACTCTCTCTCTAGGTGTGCGTATGTGTGTCATGTACTTGTAAACTAATTGAATTCCAATTCAAATTGAATTATTGACAATTGTATTAGCCAGTTAAAATAAACCACAATGCGTCCCAGGCATCAGTGTATAATGTTTGATTCCGTTGCATAATGAATTTCATTCTAATTCCCACTTTCCATTTCCCATTTCCTATTCCGTTTCCATGGGGGCATCGGATGCGGCGGGCAGCAGCTAGGAACCAGCAGCCAGGAGCCAGCAGCTTCCACTAAATCAATTAAAACTAGTGCCGGCACCCAGTAAACCGACCGCAGCATCCATTAACAGTAACTAATGGAATTTGATTCGAAATATGTATAAATGGTATTCGCCTATAAATTCTGCAGTTGCGTGAACGCCGATGCCGGCTTAAAGTTGCCGTGAGATAGCGACGATTTGAAATTTGCATGCCGGGAAAGAGGAAGCCGATTTAGCGGCCGCTGCAAACAATAAACAGCTTTGCTGTCGCGGCCTAATTAGGCTTGCATTATGCGCGAATCCGAATGCAATATACTGTGGTATTGATTTTGCCTTAAATGGGCTTAAGCGAAACATTTTAATTTTGGGGACAGTGCTCTGAAAAGCCCATAGAAACTGGCACGTTGCCTTTCAAGGACTTAAAAGGAGCTCAATTTTAAAATTCAAATTTTTGAAGTTTCAACGAAAACCAGCGAATCAACGCCC
Source organism: Drosophila birchii (assembly GCA_035046345.1). Lineage (NCBI taxonomy): Eukaryota > Metazoa > Arthropoda > Insecta > Diptera > Drosophilidae > Drosophila > Drosophila birchii. The sequence continues at coordinate 20,054,612 of JAWNOA010000069.1, read as the reverse complement.
TCTAGAGGCACCGAGACCAGTGAGGTGGCGACATCTGGCGGAACTTAAAATAAGCTACGCGCAGTTGTTACCGTTGATATTGATTGTTGTTGTTTTAGGATATTTCCTGATTTAAAAATCCTGAAAATTATTTTAAAAATTTCCGTTTCTGTTTTCCGTTTTCCTTAAGAGTATTATTTGTAAATATATGGTATTTAATTGTAAGTATTATTTTAATATAACATTGTCAGATATTTTTCAACACTGGAACAGCTGATGCGGCGATATTTTGGAATGGCTTTAAAATACATTGGTTTGGATAAAAAAAATAACTAAAACAGGGGAACTCCTCTAACCATCGACAATATGTTTCACAGACATTGGGGCCAACCTCACGGATCCCATGTTCCAGGGCCGCTACGGCGACTCCCAGAAGCACACGGCCGATCTGGACGTGGTTTTGACACGTGCCTGGCAGCAGGGCCTGCAGAAGATCATCATCACCGCCGGTTGCCTCAAGGATGTAGACGAGGCCCTAGAACTGGCCGGGAAAGATGGTAGGCAAACCATTTACAGCATTAAACCTTTAACTCATCCGTCACTCTACTCCTCAGAGCGGCTCTTCACCACGGTGGGCGCACATCCCACGCGTTGTGGCGAGTTTCTGCCGGATCCCGAGGGCTACTACAACCAGCTGCGATCTAAAATAGAGGCGAACCCCAGCAAGGTGCTGGCCATCGGAGAGTGTGGCCTGGACTATGACCGACTGCACTTTTGCGACGCGGAGACCCAGCGACTGTACTTCGAGAAGCAGCTGAATATGGCGGCCGAGTTCGGACTGCCACTTTTCCTTCACATGCGTAATGCTGGTGCTGACTTTATGTCCATTTTGGAGAGAAATCGGGACAAGATGAAGCAGTGCGGCGGCGGAGTGGTGCACAGTTTCACGGGTACTCTCGAGGAGGCCCAGAGCATCCTCGCATTCGGCGGCCTTTACATTGGCATCAACGGCTGCTCTCTGAAGACGGCGGAAAATGCCGAAGTAGTGAGACAGCTGCCCAACGATCGCATTATGCTGGAAACGGACTGTCCATGGTGTGGAATACGACCCTCCCATGCAGGACACAAGCATGTCTCCACCCGGTTTCCGACCGTCAAGAAAAAGGAAAAATGGACTGCAGAAACTTTGATAGATGGACGTTGCGAGCCCTGCCAAATCAGGTAAGCTAAGCCAGCGCAGAAACTTTAGTACCTATCTATTACTTAATCAATGTTTTCCGTTTCAGTCAAGTTCTTGAGGCCATAGCCGGCATTAAAGAAGAGCCGAAAGAGAAGCTGGCCGAGCTGTACTTCCAAAATACGTTAGACTTGTTTTTTAGCAAATCAAAGAAGATGGAATAAAGACAATTGCATGTTTGTACATTTTGTAACTACCAAGCTTCAATACCCTTTGTAGCAAGAAAGAAATCTTTAAAATAGAATATTGTTAGGCAAAGGACATAGTGGACTTTTGGCAAAAGATATTTAGGAAAAAGCCACAAATAACCTGCAGTAAATTATTTCTCAGTCGTTAAGAAAACGTAGGAAAGCCCTTTTTGTATCGGGAGGTACAAAATACAGTACGTGCTCAGAGCCTTTTTGTAGTTGAAAGCATATTCTTGGGGATACACGTTGGATACTTGGAGAAATTAGCTGCTAACATACCTTAAATATCATAGAAAGCAAGCAAATAGAGAATATGAATACGATGCACAAAGGACACGGATACACATCTGTAGGACAAAATCATAGCTGAATACGAAGCATTCAAAGATGTCATTCCGGACGACGAGAAGAATCAAACCAGAGGAAAAGAATAAAACATGTTCTTTACATTCAATGCGTTTACATTTATTTTGTATTGTTTCTCATGTCTAAATGCAAATGAATTCAAAAATACGCATTACAACTTTGATTGGTTTTAGGTTACTTCGGTATAGTTTTGTTTTGTAATGGATACACTGAAACATTTTAAGATTAACATTTAGACGTGTAAATAATTGTTACGTACGGCTATGGTAATTAACTTTTGTGATTACGCTCTGCTATGTGGTGTATATAGATTTGATCGCCCAAAAAAATATATGTATTTGTTTAGACTCAAATTTGTATATTCTCTGGAGTCTATTCTAAACGCTAATTGAATTTCATAGCTTAGTTATTGCCATATTTTTGGTTACGAGTGTTTGCCAATATTCATTGATCGATCATTGGTGAAGCCTTAAAAAGCGTATGTACAAAATATTTTGTAAATATTTAGAAATACTATTACCTAGGTTCTAGCATGTGTAGTACGCCTGCGAATATTAAAAGTGGTAATCTTAGGGATAGAGAGTAATTGTATGTTAACGTCAGAGTTAAAATGAAAATGCCATAAAGTTGGTTATAAAATCTTCGGTGATTTGATATGAACGCAAATGATATTGGTTGCATGTATTTTACATTGAGAAACTGGATCTAGTCTATTCAGTGTTGCATTTAAAATGACAATAAAAGATTCAGTCCAATGAAAATGTTATGATATGAACATGTTCATATAGCACTCTACGTGGATGCGAAAAGTTCTGGGGAAGCCGGCTCATCTCTTTAAAATTCCCCCTTCCGCTTGGCAGTAATTGGTTTTCCTTATCGAAAGCTGATCCTAATCGGATAGTAAAGATATACTGTTAGATGTCCTTAAATGCGTTAACTCCGTTTTTTGACGATATAGATAGTGTATACATATATTTGCTCAGACCTTTCCCAATTGACTCACAGTTGACGATAAGATAAAACTAAAGATTGATAATAAAATAAACTGAAAAGTTGTAAGATAAATTCCATTTATTAGGCGTCAGATTAGTTTCGATTGGTTGTTCAAATCATATCCATATGTATGTACATAAACAAGGGAAATTATAAATATGGTAAATACATAAACATAATATATATCTTTAAACAGACGTGTTCACTAAAGATAAATTCGAGTTACGAGTTTCGAGTTTTATAAATAAACATAAAGGGGCTAACCAACTGTCTTCTTCTTTTGGATTCACTTAACAAAGAAAGCCTTTCGCATTAATTTTTGGGATACAGGATATTAAGAAAGGTATATTATTGATTAGTTCGAGTTAAGCTTATTCGCTCGTTAAATATCGTATATTGTATATGCTGTAATCATATGTATTTAGGTTGTATGTATGTTATGTATACGAGTTTTCAGTTTCAAACCAAACTCGGCCTTCATGACCTTCCATAGGTTAATTATGATGATAATAAATATGCTAAGGGTTAGTTCCTAATGTATTTTTGGAGCGCTGCGATCGTTGATCTTCTGGTTACGCTTCAAAGTGGCTCCACGCTTGATTTGATCCATAAGCGACTCGTGACAGATGCGAGGGTCCGGCTGCAACAGGTCATAAAAAAATAGGATTAGAAACAGGCTCTCGACTTAGGGCTCTATCGTTAGATATCATCAGCAGGGTTAAGTGGTAAAACGAGGCACTGAGTATATTAGCTGCCAGCTCTGGCTTAGTAGGCTTCAAGAACGAACGAGACGAACGACTAGGAACAAACTCTAAATACCTTCACACCTAGCACTGCTCATCGCAGCAAGTGGCATTGGTGGCTGTGGTTGTGGTGGTGCTGGGATAGGTGGGTGGTCTACGGTATTGTGCACTGGGTCGCGAGAGATTTTGCGGATTCTGATACATCTAACAGCCATGACGGAGCATATAGAAGACGTTGGCTAATCGAATCGAGTGAGCTGTCGACTACTTACCAGGGCCTTGCTGTTGATGAGATTTCGCACGGCAAATGCTCGTCCAGACATTCCCTGCTTGGCCAGTTTCGCGTTGAGATTCTCGAGAAATTCGGCCTTGGTCTTGGCCCGAATGCTGCCAGTCTTTTCGATATTTGTGCTTGTGGCATAGTCTGTGGATATGCGTTGGGTGCATCATAAAAGAAAGTCGAAAGCAAATGTGATCGATCAATGAATGTCCCCATATTGTTGGGGCAAAGACCTTATAAAAATAAGATGAATAACGCCATACGATTTTCTTGCACTAGATCTCTCTTGGAAGTGCATTCTGTTTTTTGGTTTTTACATTGCACTAACTAGAGAGGCGCAAGATTTCCGTTTGCATGAATTATTCAAATGTATGTGTGCGATATTCATCTTGTTATTAAAAGGTCTTTACTTGGACGGTGCTACTTATAAAGATGGTTAAATGGAAAATGCAAAATAAAAAAAAAAGTAATAAAGTTGTTGGTCAAAGTTCTGCTGCCCAAAGTGCTTCGTTGGCGCTGAATGATGATGGATGATGGGAAAAGTTGGAATGAGAAACTTGACTTCGTTTGGATCGAGCCGATCGGATCCACGCACTTGACACACTCGCACTTGGGTTAATTATACCAAAACTAAACGAACATAAGCAGCATGCATGCTAACAGGAATTTGGCAAAACAAAATGCTGGATACTGGTTCCAATCGAGAAGAAATCGAAAATCAGCAAACATAAAAATATATACAAAACAGCGCGATCATTTCTTGCAATCAAATCAAATACGAAACCATAGGAAATCAAATCAAACCGAAACATAAAGAAACCAATCAAGTCCAGCTCGCGCTCTTACTTGGATGATGTGTCGGGACATGGGCATGGGCATGATGGGCATTGTGGTTGTAGTAGGCAGCGCCGCCGTTGCTGTTGCCGCTGCCATTGCCACCACCAGCGACATCGCGATAATAGTGTTGCTGCTGGGCATGACTGCCACGCGCCGTTGTGGCATAAATGCTGGCCAAGGACCCAGATCCGGATCCAGTCACTGGCGAGCCGCAAGTGGGCGAGGCCGAGGGCGAGTGAAACTTGACGGCCGTCGTCTGTATGAATGGATTCGTCGAGACGAATATCTTTTGCTGCACACTCGAGTGACGAGACGGTATGGGTGGCTGTCGTTGATGTTGTTGCTGCTGCTGATGTTGCTGCTGCTCCACCAAATGTTGCTGCTGTGCGGCCCTCAGCTTTTGCTGGGGCAGCGGCAACTGCGGACGCTGACTGCTAACGTGACCAGTGCCGTTGCCCATGCCTGTTGGCTGTTGATATTGCTGATGATGTAGCCTCTGTTGCTGTTGCAGCATATTCTTGGGCAGCGTGGCCGTCGCCGAGGCTGCTGCATATGCGCTCAAGTGGGGCGCATTTTGACCGACATGGGGCCGGGCCATTTTCTTGGGCATGGTGGCCGAAGAGCCGGCGGAGTAGATGGGCGGCGGCGGAGGATCCTCCAATGGAGGCGGGCAAGTATAGTGCTGCTGCTGTTGATGCTGATGTGCATGTGGATGGGCCTGTCGCATGTTCGGCGAGGGCGCAGCTGCTGAATTTTTGTTAAATGAACTTGAGTAGATGCCAAAATCTTTGTTGTTAGCGACTGCTGCTGCTGCCGAGGAGGATGCCGTCGGCGGCTGTGGTGGCTGGTAATGCGAGTTGGCCGCAGCTGAGGCCGCTGCCATCATCGATGACGAGGATGCAGATGGAGAAGAGTTCGAGAATGAGCTGACTTTGGAGAGCAACGAAGATGTGGATGAAGACAGGGGAAAGTGAGGCAATGCATTAAAAGATGAGGGGGCCGGTGTTAGAATGGAGGACGGCTGAGTGGTGCTGTTGCCCGATGATGGTGATGAAGATGATGAAGTGGTGCCGAAACTAGCGTAAATTCTATGCTGTGGCTGCTGTTGTATTTGCATTTGCTCTGATTTACCGTCATTGTATTGCTGCTGTTGCGGCTGCGACATGGACAAGCCACTCCGCATATAGATTGACTCTCCTCCTGCTCCTCCGGGTGGCTGCTGCTGCTGGTTGCCGTAGATCCCATCGACCCCAGGCTGGTGCTGCTGCTGATGCTGCTGCTTGCTGTTGAGTCGTGCATTGAGCTGTGCAATTAGATTCGGGTTCGCCTTGGGCTGCGTCGGCGGCAGTGGGTGAGCGTGAGCGTGTCCGTTCGGACTGGGGCTACTGGTGCGGAAGCTGGACATGCTATTGACCAGCTTGGGCTGGGCGTATATGCCTCCGCCCCCTCCGCCCGCGGCTGGTGACGAAGTGCGGAACGTCTGGAGTGTGGTGACGTATGTGTGTTTCAGTGGAGTGCGGCATGAGAAGAAACGAGAGAACAAACGAGGCACAAATTAAAAGATTAGCCAAAGCACGACAAAAGCTACTCTAATCTAAGACTATATGGCATTACAACTAAGCTTGATGATAGGGACAGGGGACAGTGGTGTTAAGTGGTGAGAGGCGAGATGCTTGGCCCTCTTGCAAACGTCTTCTCCTGCTGTTAGTCTTGGTTAGTTAGCCATGCTGGCTCACTGCTGGCTGGTCACTTACGGCATCGGCTGGCGGCGGAGCTTGGTAAAGAGGCGGCTGCAGTGGCTGATGTGGCTGCTGCAGAGTCTGATGTGGCTGCTGCAGAGTCTGATGGTGCTGCTGCAGTTGGCTGTGTTGAAGCTGCTGTTGTTGCTGCTGCTGCTGCTGAGCATAGGCGTGCAGATCCAAGTAGGAGTCATAGCTTAAGTCATCGGTCAGGGGGGAGTTGTGCACGGACTTTGTGGTGCGCGTTTAAAGGGTGTTTGTGTGTGTAGAGTGTGTGTGGCAAAGGCAAAGCAAATGCAAATTGAAATGAAAAGAAATGATAAAATTATAGAAGAAAAGTTCTAAGAGTGACGGCATAGGCGGTGGGTCCGGGCCTAGACACACACCTGCAAATGAGGTTGCTGTTGCTGCTGCAGATATTGCTGCTGCTGCAGGTGTTGCTGCTGCTGCTGCTGTTGCTGCATGCGTCTAAGTGACACTGGCGAGGCCGGTTGGTGGCGCATGGCTGCCAGGGCTCTCACCGTCTCGGACACCTTCAGCGCTGAGCTAGGCATTACGGCTGGTGGCGGTGAGTTGGGCATGGAGTGGGCGGACACGGCGTCCAGCATGAACGCCGGTGGTGGTGGCAAGTGCTCGCTGGAGCTGCTTAGTTGGTAGTTATGCTGCTGCTGCTGTTGGTGCTGCTGCTGCAGATTCATGTGCTGTTGCTGCATTGCATTGAGTTAAATCATAAATTAAAGAATAAAAGCTTAGAGGAAACCAAAGACTGTGTTTGTGGCCTATGCTGAGTACAGAGACGCCTTAACGACTAGCTTAGTTAACGCGACAAGCTTAGGTATATATTATAGTAGTTAGTTGTAGAAGCAAACCAAAAACTTACCCCCACCGAGGCGGGACTGGGTGTCACCGATGAGCTGCGTCTTACGGGAGGCGGTGGTTTGGCCTGGTTGATGGACGAACGCCGTGCAATTCGTGTACCCCCACCGCCGGCTCCTCCTCCTGTGGATGGTCAAAAAATTTGATTAGCTGGCTGTCATTCACTATGCTTCTGCTGTTATTCACAGTTATGTACAATTATTCAATTTATACACTTGGCACACACAAAAACACAGGACACCATGTAATACCAGTAGTTGAGTTGAGTTGAGTTAGTGAAGCGACGGAGAAGAGTTAAAAGATGTCGAGATCGACAGACTTTGTTTTGAAACTGATGAGTGGAGAAAAGGCTTGGCAAGCAGTGTTCTTTCTCACGTTTTGGACAATAATACCTATTTGCAGCAAATGGTTTCCCAATATATAAGCGAATTCAAGAGTATTATTTAACATTTTCGATTCTATTTAGTGCATAAGCATTTTGGCAGTTAGTGGTAGTGTTATATATCGTGCAGTTTATCCTTATAGATTTATCTGTTTTGATGATGATGTATGTGTTGGTGCATATGATCGTGTGAGCAAAGACAATATAAATGAACAAGATGCGAAATTCAAATGTTTGTATGGTCGTTATGCATCTTATTCATTTATGTAGCCCCTGGTATGAGCTTAGTACCAACTCCAATCGCAGAAGAGTTACTTATGTGACAAAACGTAAAGCAAAGTTAAGAAAGTGACGAAGAGAGCTTAGAATAATTAGAAACCAAAGCCAAAATCAAGTCTTAAAAAGAAAGGGAAGTAGAAGTTACAACCAAGGAAGGACGAAATCAAAAATCAAATCAAAAATCAAAGAGAAACGAACCCGACAACGAGGCCGGCCGGGGCGTAATGCACGGCTTGAGATGGGCATTGGCATTGGTATTGCTATTGGCGAGATGGTTTGGATTGGCTGGGGCATTGGAGCACGTGTATGGATGGGCGGGAGGCGGTGGTGGTCGGTCACTGGCGGGCAACATCGATGGCAGAGCGATTGATGATGATAGTGATGATAGTGTAGCTGCTGGCAATGGAAATGATTGCGATGACGACGACGATGATGGTAATGGCAAGTGGCCGCGAGGTGATAATGGTGATAACAATGCCTGGCTGGCTTCTGCCATTACTGTGGGCGTCATCTGGTTTTGGCTTGGCATTCTATGATTCAGGTTTGGGTACGGGTCTGATACTGATACAGATGCAGATGCGGATGCCGGTGATGCAGGTGCGGATGCAGATGCTATAACATTGGCTTTGGCTGGTTTATTAGTGACATTACAGTTTCTAGTTTGGGGCGACTGTGGTGAGTGTGGCTTTTGTTGTTGTGCCGCCTGCTGCTGCTGTTGCTGCTGCTGCTGCTGCAATTGCTGTTGAACCTTCTGCTTTTGCCTGCGAATTTTTGCATCTAAATCGGACTTAAAGTCTGACTTTCGGGGCACCAGGGGCCTATCGCCCGCACTGGGAGCGAGGGGGCCATTGAAAAGGCTCAAGCTGGCTGGTTTGGGAGGCAACTGCCGCTTTGCCGGATCTAGGAGCTGCTGACCCTGGCCATCGGTACCACTGGGCTGCTGTTGAGTCAGCGGGGACCCTGCGGGGAGCTGTTTCTGGGGGCCTCTCTGTGGTGCCTGCTCAGTGATTGCGACTTTACCTCTTTGCGGACTGCCGCGTCCGAGGAGCTGCAATTGCTGTTCGCTGGTGGCGCGAAACGAAGAGAGTCGCTGCTTGGCGGGCGCCACAGTTGCTGTCGCCGGCGGCGGCGGGGCCTGTCCGCCGGCCGAGTCTGGCGATGAGTCCGGCGTTCCGGCCAAATTGGCCGGCAACTGCTGCAGCTCACGCATCTCGTGCAGCTGCAGCGAATGGGGCTGTGGATCCTTGGTGCGCAGCATGACTATCTCCGAGTTCTGCTTCACGAACTCGATGTCCGGCGTATTGGGAATCTGGTGGTCGTAGATCACCACAACGGCACTGCCGCTGTCACTACAGGTGTCTACATAGGCATGCCGAGGCTGCCCCAGGCAGACGCTGTCCGAGGCCAGCGAAACGGCATCCTCGCCGCGATTCGCATTGGCCACAAAGTGAGCGAATGTGGGGTTCTCGTAGCCTCCAGCCGTCAGTCCGCCGGTCAGCGAACTCGTCTCGCTCACATAGCAGCGACTCAGCTCCGAATCGCTGGCTCCTAGTAGGTCCCGATCCCGATCGAGATCCCGCCGCCTGGCATCGCCATCGTCGCCGTCTCCAGCCAGTTCGTCGGAGGTGGTGTCCGATATGTCCGTGCCGCAGCCGCTCGAGTTTGTCTGGTTGCTGATGGCGCATGGCTCGATGAGGCCACTGCTGGTGGTGGTAATGATGGTGGCGGCAGGCAGGTTGTTGTTGTCGCTGCTGCTCTGGCTGCTCGTTGTCATATTGTTGTTGCTTATGTTGCTCATCTGCTGCTGCTTGCCCTTGCCCTCATCGATCTCGCGTTGGAACGAGTCTAGTTCGCCAATTAAATTATTTAGTGCTTGTATTGAATCTTCGAAAGACTTGTCTATTAGAGCATATATTGGTTTGTCATGGTTGCATAGTTGTTGGTTGGTTGTTGGTATTCGATTTTGGAGATGGTGTGTTGTTGGTTGTTGTTGTTGTGCATTTGGTTGATTGTGGATAGTTTACAGATGACAAAGATATCGGGGTAAGGTGAACGAACGTGAGGTAAACACAAAAAAAATAATTGTTCAGGTTGTTTTTTGTGCATTGTTTGTTGATATTGTTGTTTCATTTATTGTTTTGGGCAATCAAACAACAAACCAAAAAAAAGGAAGAGAAGAGAAGGGAGGGAAACAAAAACAAAGATATTTTGGGGTTACAAAATATTTACGATAAGAATGTCAAATCAAAGACAAAAATTAATAAGATGCGTAACGCAATAGGATTTTTTTAACTCTCTGGTTCTCTCTTTTAACATGTTGAGAGAGTGAAGGAGAGAAGTCGCGCTTCTAATATGTGCGAGCAAGAAAGCTTGCACTAACGCTTGCTGGCTTGTATGAGCGTTACGTATCTTATATGATCTTTGATTAAATTATAATTGTGTTTTGTCACTATCACGAATAAATTCGTATTAAAAACGATTCCTAAAAGTGTGCTATGTTAAGAAACTGGCATTTCTATTCAGTTCTGCCGAGTATATAAACTGAGTATTCGAAGACTTTCTGTTCTTCGAACACTCAATATATAATGAGCAATCCATTACTAGATGATAGCATACTTCTGGAGAAGAGTAACTTTAGTTACTTTTAGTTTACCTTCAGCAGTGACAAAATGAAGCACGACGGGTAAATAAAAATGGGATTTGGGGTGAAAAAAAAATAAAGAGCGAGGAGTAGGAATCTCTAACGGGGCTTTGAAGTGCTGGGTGGTCTTGGTGCTGCAATCGTTGTCACTCCTCAGGAGCAACGATCTTGCTGGCGGCATTTAGTTTTTCAACTCACCCATTTCCTGCTGCTCCGCCTCGGAGCGTCGTCCTCCGCCTGCTGGGGCAGCTGGTGCAGCCACTACAGGTGCCGGTACCGCCACCTGAATCGGAGCTGGTGGTGAAATTGCTGCTGCTGCCGCCTTCTCGAACATGGATGCCTTTTGCAGAACCGAGGCCCGCGAACGCTCGTCTGTTTCCTCGGCTCCATTGTCCGCTGACCCCTGGCCAGCCGCCGTCTGCTCGGTGATTTTCAAAACCTCACTCGCCGGCGGAGTGGGGGAGCTGACCTGGTAGACGAATCCCAGGCCGGTGCCCGTGCCAATGCTGCTGCCGCTGGGAGTACCTGCGGCAGTGGACGTGGGGGAGTTGGTTAGCAGGGGCGAGTAATGGTTCTGTGGCGTGGAGCTGCCACTGGACGGCGAGGTGGTGTTCGTGTTGGTGCTGGTGCTGTGGTGGTGCTGGCCCAGCAGCGAGCTGCAAGCGACCGTCGAATCGATCGACGGATGCGAGTGCAGCGAGGAGGCCGTCGAGGAAATGGAATGGGAGCGTGTGGCTGTGGCGGAGTGGTGATTCGACTGCGATGACTGCTGTTGCTGCAAGTGCGACTGCTGCTGTTGGAGCAGCTGATGCGAGCCCGAGGAATCGTTGGAATGCTGCGAGCTGATCGAGTCAATGGAGCTCTGCTGCCGCAACGGCGGTGGCGTGGACTTTTGCTGCTGCTGCTGCTGCTGGTGGTTAGTCAGTTTCAAAGCCGCCATATTGGCCAGTTCCGACATGTTGACATAGGTGGGCGGCGTCTGTGACGGCTGCTGTTGTTGCTGTTGCTGCTGCTGCTGTGCATGATGCGCTGCGGACAGCTCTGTGCGTAGATGATGTTAGCAGGGACATGCGTGTAGGGGCGTGAGAGAGAGTGTCACAACACGGTCATTAGTAAGACTGATGGGATTAGCCAAGGGCAAGCGTGCAGACAAACACACGAAGACTAGCTCTAGCTTTAGAGTCAGGGTTGTGCTTACCTTTCGTGATATGAGCTGGAATCGGCGAGGGGCACTGGCGCTGCAGCAGGTTGCTTCCGCTTCCCTGGCGATGGTTGCTTTGCGCTGAGAGTGGCCGCTCCAGCGACGAACAGCGCTGCAAGGAGGAACAGGAGGTGGTAAGAAAAGTTAGTTGCAGTTACAACAATATTGTATCTTTAGGTCTTATAATGATGATGCGGTTTGGAAACCTATGTCATTGGGCTAGCGGGGGTTGGGCGCATGCAGATGAGCGCGCTTTTGGATCTACGATCGATGGGTTGCTCAGACTCTGACATACTCACCACATGGGCTGGCTTCTAAGGCGATGGCCACCACCAGAACGAGAGAGACAACTTAATAGCATGAACAAAACAATAATAGTCGATTTACCGACTATGTGATAACACGGTCGCCAGATTCGGTTTTCTGCCAACACGTAGGAAGTAAAGATAATAAAAACAAGATGCGTAACGCCCTATCGAACGCACAAGTTAGAGAGCGTACAAATTTAAATAAAGTTATCACAGAACCTAATCATTCAGGCAGATCTAAAATATTTGCGAATGCAGTTATCGACTGTTCCGGTATGGCATTACACATCTTATTCTTTATATTATTTAAACTGAAACAGAGCTCGCAAATTAACATTATTAAATTTTGTATTTCCTATGCTGACTCTCGCTCATTTCCTATCATTCGAATAGCACTCGTATATTGTTATTAGAAGTGGGTAACAGGAAAAGTTTAATTGAGAACTTTCAAGCTACATCTTTAAGGAACGCAAAAAGTTTATCGTTGACTTTTCTAGATAATCCGCAAAGGAACAACAACTGTTATCTGCGAGCTCTGACTTTCAATATCAAATCATTGGATTATCATCTCCAAATCTATTTCAGAGCCAGTTATACTTACAACTGGCAACGGTGGACGACTTAGAGAGGCAGCCGGCGATTTCTGAGTGGCCGGAGTAGTCTGTCCCGGCGACGGCTGCCCATTGGCAGGTGATCCGTTGTTAAGGCCGGTGCCAGATTCGGGAATGGTCTCCGGGTTCTGGAACGTGTAAACGGTTAGCGGCGGACGCTGGTGACCCTTCTCATAAGCCGTCGAAATGGTGTGCGGACGGTCGGCAGTCGGTGGGAGGGTGTCCACCACGTCCTGGGAATGTGGCGGCCAAGTGGAGACATTAGCCGTTTGGTTCGTTGCATTTGAAGTCTGAAAGGGCGATCAAAACCGAATAAATTAGGATGGGACATAAACACTACCCATTTACACACACAAAAAAAAAAAAAAATTATAAATCGGTAAAAATTAAACAGAAGAAAAATAAATGAAAACCTGTGTTGTTGTTAGAGCTGGCGATGAGCTAAAGCCACTATCACTGGATTCACCAGGTTTCAAGCGAATTGCAGGCGTTACAAACTAAAATAAAACGTAAACAAAACAAAACACAAGAGATCGTTGATGAAAACAAAGAAATGAACGGACGGCACAATGCCAGAAACTGGTTGGTTGATGGGCAAGGAAGCCTTTCGCGGGGACGCACCTGGGACAGAGAGCGTGGATAGTGATGATGGCCGGGAGAATTGCTGGAGCCGCTGCTGTTCATGCTGCTGATGGAGCACACGGAACTCTTTCGGGAGCCCAGCGAGTTGGAGCATCCGCCGCCTTGAGAACCGGAGCCACCTCCCGGAGACTCTGGGTACAGATTGATACTGGCCTTGGCATCGTGGATTAGCTCTTCGGAGGCCTGGGGCAGGACACTGGGCTCCTTGGTTACCAGGGCAATCGACTGCATAGCCTCCTGTAAATAAAAGATACTTTAGAATTTACAGCCAAGCAAAAAAGATGACCCACTCACCTGAAGATGACCCAATTCGGACATGACCTCACATTCCTCGTGCACCACCGGCTGCAGCATGTGAACGAAGCTGCAGTAGCGCAATCGCTCCTCAACCATTGCTGCGCGCAGTGATTTTTTCTCCACCTCCTCCAGCTCGGCACGGCGCAGGGTCACGTCCTGCATGTGGGAGTCCATCAGCGACTGCAGTCCATCCGTTTGGCCCTTGCGCGCCTTCTTCTGCAGACGCAGTGTGTCGCTGGAGCGCTTCTTCAGCTCACTGCGGCAGCGCTTGTATTCTTTGGCGTGGTCTTTGTCAATGGTGGCCACCGTTCGCTTCCAGTCCTCGATCCTGTCCTGCAGTGGCTGCACTAGGCAATCCATAATGGCGCTGGTGAAGGTCTTTAGACGCGTCTCGACAGCCTTGTGGCGCAGGCAGACGCGAGTCAGAGCGGTGCCAATCTCTTTGGAAGCGCCTATAAGAGAAAGAATCCATATTAATTGTACTGACTGTTAATACTGAGCTTTAGATGCTCAGAAATTCTTCCTGTACTCCACCTTTCTAAAATATAACTTTATTTTGTATAATATATGCTTTTTCAATGGCTCTAAACAAAATATAATATATTTTAAAAGGATTTAAGGAAAGATTAATGTGTCTGACTATACTGTACTTTTTAAAGCGTATGCTCAGAATTTTTTATATAACCAATTAGAATATCTGAGCCAATATTAAATAAATGCCAAATTAAATTGGCAAAGGGGAACATCGCGCTTTGAATGGAAGCAAAAGCTGGCGGCGGAAATGTTTAGAGCATGCAATAATAACGACTGCACGCCACGCGCTGTCGCTTCGATTTGGTGGTGCAGCGGACATTGCATGTGGCACGATTCGGGACTCTACTCCACCTGGCTAGTCCCTGCCTTCCAATCCCGAGTCCCGTGTGTGCCCATTACGCCATGTCGGATCCAGGAAAACTGGTCAGGGTAACCGCTACTGCTAAGGCTCCTCCTTTTTGCTGCTCCTCCTGCCTTCTGTCTATCACCAAAGAGTGACAGCCGGCCCGATTATCTCGGACTGCCTCCGACTCAGACCGTGACTGTTGCCATCCTCGTTTAATGTGTAATTATCTGCCAAACAGGCGACAGCTTATTGATTCTGCTTTGACTGGGCCGCTCTCTGAGCCACTTGCTCCAAATCCCACATAATTGAATGGGAAATATTTGCTGTGGGCCCGAACTAAGCACCACCTTAAAAATGATGGCAAGTGCAAATGGGGAGCTGAGGCAAGGCTCGGGTTGCGTTCCACCCTCAAAAAGGACAATTGACACTTGTGCCAATGCTTGACCGAACTAAGCCAAGTAACCACTAAGACTAATGAAACCATTTAGCCAGTTCCGAGCTCAAAAAGGGTGGCTAATGGCCAAATGGCCGGAATTACGAGGATATGCACTTGGCACCAGCACCAAAGGCCAGCAGGAAGGGAAGACGCACCACATGTCAGGAGTGGATCAATATATGCTAATGCAAAACTCCGCCCTGCCTGAGAGTGCAGATTATTCGATAGCAGCGGGTATTTTCCGGCTTAAATGACTAAAGCGACTTTCAGCACAGAAAAATACATCTAAAGCTAGACATAAACTGAATTATTTATTACTATTTTTCTAAAAAACAGAGTTACAGAGTTACCTTTAGGCATTTTCCTTCAAGATTGTTAAACTAAATTGTTTACTGAAATCTAGGAAATGCTTTTGCAAATGTTTTTCAAATTAATTACATTCATTTGGAAATGCGTTTTAGAGATCGCATGTCTTGATGGTATTTTCATATTGCATGAAGTCTGAATATAAATAAGTTATAATTAGTTAGTTAAGGCGGAATAACGATCAAAAGTTATGAATGATTTGCACTCATCAAACTTTTAACTTGATTATAAAATCATCTTTTACTTGTAATAAAAACGGCTTTTTAACTAGCCCTTAAATTACTATCTTTGTAACTCCAACAATCTGAATCTAAAAGTTTTCAATAGTCTCTTGGAATGCACACAGTAAACCTAATTCGCTTTGAATAAAACCTAGATTTTTCCATTCAAACGAATGCAACTTTAACTAACTTAAGCATGACAACTGCAACTAGAGCTTAATACATGCTGTCTGTTCTGGCTCTGCCTCTCTCCTCTTCTTTCGGTTTTCCCTTGTGACGATGCTGGACACAGCTCTCCTGCTCCTCTACTCCACCTATTCTCAAAGGCATCTGGTTTTCCGTCCTCCGGCTAGGTGAGGTGAGCCATCCGCCGACATTGCATAATCGGACACTCGATGAGTGCGACGCAAGGCAGCCAATAAATAAATATAAATAGCAAAAGCAGCGAAATGCGTGAGCTCAGACAGAACAGCAACGGGCAGGCCACATCAACATAAACATCGAAAGCGTAAAGTGTGTAAAAAATCAGATCGATGACCGCCGCCGACTGCGAGCGGACGCATGAATAATGAGCAGCGGAAAGAGATATAGTGCGCAGACAGTACCAGGTCGGGACACAGGGGATCCCCGGACTTCTTCGCGGGGCAGCCAGTCAGCCAACCCAGACGAGTTCGCGGCTTCGACTTACCTCTTGAGTTGGTCGCCGCATCGGCTATCTTCTGGAAGGCATCCAAATAGGCGGCGATTGCTTGGATGGCGGCCCTGTGAACGAAGAAAAAACCAAAGTATTACAGCTTTATTTTTGTGGGGAGAGTTAATAATAATCTCCTCTTCAATTGGCCGTGGGCGACATTTCAATTAGGAGACAGCTAGAGAAAGAAATAAAGAGGGACATCGCACCCAGTTCAGCGGGAGGAAGGGGAAAAAATTGTTGTTTGGGTGACGAATATAGAATTACCCTTGCACTTTTTTGCTGGATGTGATTTATAAATCATATTAATGCTTTCTAGGGTTAATATTTCTCATTGTAGGATTAAGTCCTCTATTATATATATTTATAAAAACATTGTGCTGAATATCATATCGAAAATATCGTAAATTTTCCATATATTGAATTTGTAAATCTTGGAAAATATAACATTTAGCATCAAAATATCGTTATTATTGAATAATATGTTTATTATATGACACATGTATCCTAATTTTAAGTAAGCAACATATATTTTGACCTCCTGCCATTATCTTATCAAAAATATTGTAAACTTTTACATATAGATTAATAGCATTAAAATCGATTGAAATTATCAATAAATATATTATTTATTTATTTCTAGAGGCCTCGAAAATAAATTTGTTTGGTTCGCTGGGGGAATCACTGGCTTTGAGTGAGTTCAAATCGTTGAAATGGTAGTACCCCTTGCAAGAGTATATAGAGATGTGGAAGCAACGGTGGGTCTTGATCCACTCAAGTGGTCGCTGAAAGTCCACACCCCGCATGGACCCACCGTGGATGTGTGTCAAGCGCAGCGGGCAAACACTCGGAGCGAGTTTTGGCAAGCCCGGTGATTTCAGCTCGGACAACGTGATTCGGGGTATGATTAATGCATCCGTTATATAGTATAGTATGGCGGCTATATGTCGATGCCCAGACATTGCTTCGGGGATCCTCGTCCGAAGGCAAATTTGGGCCAAGTCGGAGCATAAAAACAACAGAGGGAGAAAATAAAATAAACAAAAACACGAAGACCGCGTCGGTGGTCTCCACAGCACAGAAAAAAGTACAAAAATAATCATAGACACATAATGCCCGAGTGCGAGGAGGAGGAGGCGGGGGGAAAGCATAAAACAACAATTCGAGGTAAACGAAAAGCTTGTTTATTCATTTGCATGTTCTCATTCTAAAGTTTTGCAATTGCAATCGCTGTCTGGCCCCTGTCGAGATCTCGTTGATATTTAGAGGCAGAACTTTCCGATAGGGAAATCAATAATGCTGCTGGAATAAGCTTACCTCAAGCATGTGTGCAGTTTTCCGGCCTTTGCTACGAAATCCTCCCACAGCGGCGAAGTGTTCTGCAAGACAGGAAGGGAATAAATTAGTTAAATAAGTTGGCCAACAAACAATCAGAGAATCCCAAAGCCAATAAAGTATTTACCCAAAGTGCTTCTTGCGCCAATAAAATCTTACGTAAGCCAAACGTTTTCCCAAGCCCCAACAAAAGGAAAATGTCCAAGGAAAATCAATAAGAGACCGGCCAAAGTCAAGGAATGCAATAAACCTCTCGTCTATGGGAAAATTACATTCGGTTGACATAAAAAAACACAAATTGGGCGTACGTGTTACATAAAAAAGGTTTCCCTTCGCCTAAGCCCATTTCGGGCACTCGACTGATAAAGCTCAGGCTCGAAAGAGCAGAAGGTTCTGACTGAGCTCAATTTCGGGTTTGCCTGTGGGGAACATACTTTAAATCCCATTACTTTGCACAAAAGTTCAAAGTTCACATTGTCATCGCTGTCATTTCAGCTGGATTTAATCTAATTGAGTTTGACTTTTGTTGTCTGCGCTTTTCATTAAAACAAAATATGTTTTTTTATACGTATTAAAGCAGAAAAATCTGTTGCAAATTCAATGAGTAAATTGTGTGAACAAAGCCGAATTGAGAATGAGGAGTTCCAGACGGGCAAATATCGATTCTCATCCCCTGGAGTGAATTTTAATGAAAATTCGCCTGTTGGCGCAACGTGATTGCGTTTAATTGAATTTGCAAAGACAAAGATGCTTTCGACAGTGACTCTATTCGATTAAATATAATAATTATCCCTATTGAAAATGGAATTTATTTTCAGAGAATAACCATATGTCTCTTTCTCGCACGAGTTTTCTCACATAATACCATCCAAAATACTTATTTGGGCAAGTCGCTGGCTTCTGGCCAAGTGTCCGGCAGCCGTAAAAGGCAAGTAAAGATTTTATGTATGCTTCTCTTTTTTCTTTTAAAGATAAATAATAGCAAGTAAAGAAGCGCAAATGGTCAATAAAAGCGAAAACGAGTTTTCGTTTTGTTTTACTTGGCGGATTGCCCATAATAATATTTCAATTGCACAACAAATGACATTGAAAGCAGAAGGCAGAAGAAGGGGGAAGCTTTTTAATGAAGACATCAAGTGTTTTAATTTACTGACCAACGGAGGGATTAACCCAGCTCAAGCCCAGCCCAAGCCCATGAAGCAAATGCCAACTGCAATCCCATTTCCATTTTCCATTTCACTTTCCATTTTGCGCAGTTCAAACACAGCTTTAAACAAAAGCCAGCCAAATGTCAATCGCAAAATCGAATCGAATGCAAAATGCCCAAAAGAAGCCGGGTCTGGGCCAGGGTAGTTGCATAAACAGTGAGACAATGCCGAGGGAAAACACTAAACAAACAAAAAACATAAAATAAAATAAGCAGAGCGCAAAAAATAATAATTGAACGGAAATCGATTTTCAGCATTTTGTGCAAGCTTTTTTATTTTTTGTTTGTGCAATGGAAACCCTTAACAATGAGGCATGAGTTGAACGATAATAATAACTATGAACCACCATATATGTACATACGATATGCAAAATAAGGCAAATAATATTAATTAAAAATGGAAACTATGGGGAACAAAATCATCAAAAAGTTCAAACCCCTTTGGTGAAGCCAAAGAATTCAAACAAAATCAATAAATAAGAGAGAGAAAATCTGAAAATAATAAATATGAATGATGTGCTTTCCCCCAAAAGGCCATAAATATTTAAATTTTCATACAGATTTAAGCCGATTTTCCCGATGATTGAACCACGTTTAACTCCAAATCGCAGCCCACATGCAAATTATTTTTTATTTTATTTTTAACGTTGCAAAACAATTTTTTGTTTGCCAACCAACAGCCAACGACAACTTGATAAGCGTCTTTTGCCTCGATTGCGTGGGCAGGCACTGGCTTGGCGGCATTTTGTGAATGAACATTTTGTTGTCATACGAAGCTGCCACCAGACCACCGAACGGAGCCAGATAGATACCAATCCCGCCATCCACGAGCGGACCAAAACACGCGAAGTTGTCATTACATTGACCAGGCCCAAGTCGTTTGCGTTGGCGTGCAAGTTGTATTTCGGTGCTGGCGTTGGGCGAGAGCTCAGCTGGTCTTAAAGCCCGCACATTTCTTTATGAATGGAAGGCAAAATAAGCCAGGGAGCAACTTAAGACTAATGGTTTGATAAAGCACAACAAGGATACACTAAAAGGATCACCAAACTCTATTAACTATATTAACTCTTGATATATTTTATATTCTAAGAATTTCTGAATTGGAAACTTCTTTATAATTGCAAAGAAGCTCATTTTTTTTTTCTTAAAAATCTTGTATATTTTGTATTAAAGAAAACCCAAAACAAATTAAAGCCTAAATCTTTTGCAAATCCTCAGCTAAAGAAAGCCAAAGCTGTGATCATTCCCGCTAGATAGTTGGGTTGTGTTGTACTCGAAACACTTCCAGTTTCTGGCAGACATCGACATGGAGTCTGTGGGCTGAGGAAGCCAGCGAGTGCCATGTACATGGTGCATCCAGGCAAGCACCTCTATGTGTATCCATTTATCTTGGCAAGCCGACTCTCTGCCGAGCCAGACACCTAAAAACCCACAATTTATGCCACTCACAGCAGCGGCTACACAGAGGCAACTCTCGGCGAAACTGGAAAAGTTCACACAACCACGGAGACACAGAGACCCACAACCACACCGGCACACCGCTGTACGTTCGTGTGGATCTGGCTGGCATTATAAACTCTTGATCTTTCCAATAGCCTACAAAGGCGGCCCACACGAACCGACTCCTCAGCTGGCTCACAGACCCATTCATGCATCAATTTTGTTGCAGTCGCTACTTGATAGTGGCCCAAAGATTCCCGAACAGCAGCAACAGAAAGCAGCTAGAAAGGGGCGGAGTTGGCCAAAACGGGTTCAGAGCCATCACATTGCCTCGTCCTACTTTGCACATTTCGGGTTAGAGAACAAAGCAGCATGCAGCAATAGGCTCCCGAAAGAGCCGTTCCTTATGCAAAGTCCAAGAGCCTGGCTGGCCAGGAGTCCGCACTGATTGATTTTCTATGCGATCCGACGAACTATCTATCGTATATATACATATATACTACGAGTATGAGTGCCTGCGGCCATAATTTTGGTCTTGGCCAGATGTTGACTTTGCCGCCGAGTCGTGCGCTGCTAATTTGCACCTAAAAACTGTTTCTGTTTGGGGCTCTTCGGTTTTAGAAAGTAGAAAATTATTCACCAGGAATATGAAATGAAAGTGTTTCGGAGGCAAGGCATCCCTCCCACCCCCTCGCCTAAAAAGTTTTTGGCTATCTCTCACCCAAGAGCTTGGCAAATTGGCAAATCGATTGGTTCGATTTGAATCGATCGGGCTTATGCCAATCATCATCGGGTAATTCAATAGCCGACAGTCGGCTACATTTGCATATTTCTCATCCAACAATGGCAGTCGTGACCCCAAATATGAACAGCGCCTGGGCTGCCCATGTATTGTATTTTTCCCATTCTCATTCTGCTGCCCGCCGTAACCCAAGGAGTTGCTTGCAACATGCGGTCAACCGATGTAGCAACCGCAGCATGAACTCGAGTTGCCGACAACGCGTGCCACAAGCCACAAGCCGCAGAGCAAAACGAATATAAAAGAAATGCACAGCGTAATATGAAAACCAGGAAACAGCGATAAGGCCCCTAGTTCTGATACCCACGAAATGGTATATGTTTTTAAATCACAAGTAATCTCTGTAATAGAGACATTTCCGACCCCAATACTTAGTCCTTCTATCTATTCCGTTTATTAAATCTGAAACTCTTGTTTTGCGTTTATGAAGAGCTCCGCTCGTTAGAGAGTGATATGATCGTAAAAACAGACATGTTTTTAATGTAAAAACAACTTGTTTTTAATGTGGTAACAACTGGTTTAATCTTGATACCAAATATCACTTCCTGTCGGTAAGCCAGGAACAAATTAATACATTTTTAAGGTTTTTTTAGCTTGAAGTATGTATGTATTTATTCCCAATTTAATATTTATTGAAGGTTTTTTAAAGGACACAAACCAGAAGGAATTTCCTCAAATGAGTCCTGTTTTCACTATTAAGCCTTTAAAAATTCCCCTCTGATCTCCGTGCAAATTGAAAACGGCCGCGGCACTTTGTTGTCAAATGGCTTCATGGTTATCATCATTTTATAGCGTCCTCGAAGTTCAGGACCGCGGTAGTTCGTCATTTTCAACCTCACATCAAAGGGTTCATGCACCAAGGTGGTCTGAAAAATCAAGACCCTTTTTTAATTCGGCAAAATAAATTCATGTTCATCTGGCACTCACACCAGTCGAGAGGCACTGGGCTTCCACATCGCCGCGATTGGTTACATAGGTGGTCCAGTACTTGAACCAATACTGATTCTTATCGTACATGACGGCGCAGAAGTCCTGTGTGCTCATGGAGAAGACAGTGGGCTCCCAGGTGCCACGATTGAAGTGCAATATGTCTATCTTTGCCTGCAAGGATGCAAGCGTTAGGCCCAACTGGCAGTCAACTGGTGCTTCAGCTGCGACATTACCATAATCCGATCGGTGGGCTGCACCTCCCATCTGGCAGTCGCATTACCCGAGACGTGCAAGATATCACTGTCCATGGCGATTGTAAGATCGTCCAAATCGAACGCCTCCTGAACGGTGACGGAGTCGGGCGGTCCTTCGGTGCAGCGCGAGTATATGTCCGGGTCCTCGATCAGCATTTCGTAGTCCACGGCCCAGGACCAAGTCACGCCGAAGATAATCAGCACTAGTAGAGATCGCAACATTATTGCAGCCGATTTAATGTGGGATCAGACCCTTTATAGCCCCGTAATGAAATTTTTCAGAACACATTACTGACTGAAACAACATTCTTTCTAATCAATCGTTACTGACTTAACACAACATTGTAGTTAAATTTAATCGCTGGCCATCATCACAAATAAACAACTTCTTCTCACGAACTTTCAAGCTCTCGTATTAGTTTTCCGACAATAAACTTTGATATTGAAATCGGAATGGATGCGATCTGCTGGAGACGTGGATGGTATAGTATAACTCTCCATGAACATTGATCATTTCGATCATTCGTATTGCAAACTAAGAGATAAGTATTTTTCAATTATACTAAAATCATTAATAATATTAATAGAATACCAACAAATAATTCCGTATTAGGTGTATTAAAGATATGTAAAAGTCTTTCATATCATGTTACTGTTCTCTTTATAAGGCTCTCCTAAGATCACACGACAAGAAGCTTATAAGCGGCCTTAATCAATCAATCATTGAGCCAATAAAATACATTTGTAGGCCAAATCCAAAGCTCTCTCATAGTGCAACTAGAAAAACTCTCTACTTTGCTATACTTTTGCAAGAGATCTTTTTGCTGCCCCAAGAAATTTATGCAGATCATTGGTCCCATATAAGATGATGCAAAGTTTCTTAATTTTATAGCAAATTATTTGGATAAATTAGCATACCCTTTGCAGAGGTTTCGCCACGATAATTAAGTCTAATCTGCACAAATAACATATATTTGAATACGATTGTTTGAATACAATATATATTTAATATTATATAAAAGAAATTCCAAACTGCTAATTACGATTTTTATGAAATCATTAGCTGTGCTTAGCCACTTTTTTTCTTTAGCTTCTCGATTTCGCCTCGGATTTCAAAGCATATAGAGTTTCGCCGCGGAATTTCCTTGTTGTCGAAAGCCTCGAAAGTGCACACCGTCTTATAGCGGCCCACAAAAGTTGGTCCAGTAATGTTCATCATAATTAGCCGAAAATCAAACGGTTTATGTACCAGGAGAGTCTGTAATAAAAAGCCATTTCGAAAGAGCAAAATGCCGAAAAAACAATATCCTTAAAGACGAGACTCACGCCAGGATTTCTGAGGCACTTCTTCTCCACTTCGTCGCGATTCACAATGAAGGAAGTCCAGTATTTGAACCAATAATGATTCTCGTCAAACATCGACGCGCAGAAGTCTTGTGTAGCCATGCTGAAAACGGTGGGTTCCCAGTGGCCGCGCTCAAAGTGCATTATAGCGAACCTGGCCTAAAATAGTTAAGGTATTGGTTCCGATCGGTCTTGCCTTAGAAAGAGTGATTTTACAGCAATACGGTCCGTGGGCTCGATATTCCATTTGGTTGTTAAATTCCCGGTGAAGTGAATTACATTAGCATCTTGAATAAGCTCAAGCTCATCCGTGTTGAATAGCTCATTAAAATTCATCGATCCGGGAGGAGGCTCGGTACAGGATGAGAAAATATCAGGATCCTCGAGCAGCAGCTCGTAGTCGACAGCCCAGGTCCCAGCTAAGCCCGCAATCAGTAGCAACAGAAATCCAAACATGATTGCTTCTAAAATATGGCTAATCGAGCTTTATATAGAAAATTAGAGGGGGGACCAATTGCACAACAATTACGAATTAAGATTAGGATTGCACGGCACTAAATCAGCTCGACATTAACATGGTACAAACAGATCAAGAGTACACAAAATAAAGTTGCATGTTCTTTTAGAAAACAGCGTACTTACATATATATTGAAATAAATATCATCTGAACATTATATACTCTTACAGAAAGCTCAATAATTTTGCTTAGATGGTTTTAAAAAAAGGAAATGTGTAATTTACAGCCAAATATTAATGAAAGTAAATAATTTTAAAATATATAATAAATTTGTAATTGACTTCGGTTTCGATCAGGGCCAACCTTAATGATTATTTAGTTCCCCTCTCTCTCTCTCTCTCTATAAAACTAATTTTATTTTCAATGCTTGTTATATATGCAATTCCATTCAAATATATTACCAACAGTGAAATAAAAGACCAAAAATTACAGGAATATAGCTTGAAATTTATTTATTCCCGAATATCATATCGTGTTAATATTTTCAATCTTCCAAATTCCATTACTTCACCTTCAAGAGCTCCCCTCTGACCTCCACGCAAAAAGAAGTCGGACGCGGAACGTTTTTGTCGCTGGTTGCCGAGAATGTAAGCACTATCTTATGGCGCCCTTGCAGAACAGGACCATGAAAATTGGTAAGTCTAAGCCTCATATCAAATGGTTCGTGTACCAACTTGGTCTGAAAAAAAGCGAAACCCTTGAAAATGTTGCCAAAGAAAATCGGGCAGAGATGAAACTTACTCCATGTGAGAAGCACAAGTGTTGGACTTCGTGATGATTGGTTACGTACATCACCCAGATTTTAAACCAATACTGATTTTGATCGTACATGATGCTACAGAAGTTCAGTGAGACCATAGAGATCCCTGTGGGATCCCAGTTGCCGCGATTGAATTTCAATATTTGCGCCCTTGCCTGCAAGAATGCAACCGTTAGGGCGTTGCGTGATGGTGCTCCATCTACGGGTTTACCGTAATCCGATCGGTGGGTTCCACTTCCCATCTGGAAGTTAAATTCCCGGAGATGTGAATAATATCACTCTCCATGGCGATTGTTAAATCCTTCAAATCGAACGCCTCCGGAACACTAAGGGAGCCGGGCGGTCCATTGGTACACCGCGAGAATAAGTCTGGATCCTCGAGTAGCAGTTCGTAGTCCACGGCCCAGGACCAAGTCACGCTTAAGACAAGCAGTAGTAGCACAGTTCTCAACATTATTGCACATCGAATAATGGGGAATCAAACCATTTATAAGTGGTGCCGCATCGTATCAGAACCAATTACTGACTATCATACCAATGTTACTAATCCAATTATTACTGACTAACACAAAAAGCATTGTTTCTAATCCCATCAAGGGATGTCATCGGCAATCATGTCATCACGTAACAACTTAGCAATTTTAGTAAATTTATTTTTTCATGTTGTAACGACAAAAGGATCTTTCAATTGTTCTACAAAAATTAATCGGAATATTGGAGTAACATAAAAATAATTTGTAGTATTCTTGAGTTACAAAAATGTCTTAATATTATTTAAATTCATTCAAAATATTCAACTTTTGGTATTCCCTGATATATGGGTGTGTAACTCTTTTCACAAAATTTAAAACGTCATTCATGTCGTTGCTAATTTTTTTTTTTATTAATTCCGATTCTTTACCAGACTATGTGGCACATTTATCTAAAATTGAAACTCTTTTGCATCATTTTGCGCGACAATACCGCACCCACCCGCAATAACAAGCACAATTTAAACACCAGCCTCGATTTCATCTTGTGTAGCGCAAACGCAATTTCATATTCATTAAAATTAATTACCCTTTGATTGCTGTTCGTTGTAGACAGACAGCAGCAGAGTTAACATGCAGTCAAGCGGTCGCAGTTAAAATCTGAACGTGTCATATGCTATAAAACTGGCTATGAGCCCATAAACCGTGATCCATCAGTCCGTCCACGTCAGCGGAGTGAACAGCATCAGGAATCATTCCCGCAAAGCCATTTACAGAATAACGCAGAGTAATTAATACAGCTAAGACGACGATGATTCTTAGCGCTATATAATTGTTTGTGGCTCTTCAAGGGGAAAATGCAGAGCACATTCCTGTCTCAGATTGGATTTCATAGTCTGTGCGTGGGAGAAGTCAGATATACAGACGAAACGGTCACAATTCCTCATTCATTGTGCTAAATGCTAGCGAACAATGTATTTATTTATATTTATAGCAGTTTTACTAAAATATTTAAGGATTCATAAATGATATTGAATAAAAAGTTACAAATCTAAGTCGCAAAGACCACACACGTTCATATGTAGTTCCATTTATTCACAAAGCAAAAGGGCCTTGCTCCATATTTCACAGCCTGACGACATCCTGACCACATCCTGTTCGCTCTCAACCAGAATGCACTGGGAGCTGCCATTTCATTTTCAGTAAAGACCTAACCTTGAATGTGCCTTTTAGTGGATTCCGCACAAGAAAACAATACAGGGGCGGAAGGAGAACAACCCGGCGCGGTATATTGTCATAGAAATGGCGGGGCTTTGCGTTAGCTGTGAAGGCTGCCATAAATAAAAACTCATCAGGTCTCGTGTGTAGCATTGGACTCGCATAGAAATACACACAATCTGAGCAGAGGCTTCGTGTAGCCCACACCATCAAGGCACAATCGAATACTAGTGGCGGATTGGAGTAAAACCAAAGTTCACAGAAAACAATTCGGAAATAAAATGTATGCAAAAAAACATATATAAATATAAATAAAAAAAAAGAATAATAAAAAAAAAGAATAACAAAAAACAAATTGAAAAAAAAGGTAATTCGCCCAACGTGGGGCTCGAACCCACGACCCTGAGATTAAGAGTCTCATGCTCTACCGACTGAGCTAGCCGGGCACTTGGTAAAGGGGGCGCCAAAAAACAAACGAAAGAACCTACAGTTATTCTGATAAATGTAGAAAGACTAAAAATAAATTAAGAAAGATATAAATCCATAGTAAAAATAATATACAAATATAAAAAGTAATAATGACAAAATTTAAACATAAGGAAAATAATACAAATTTTAAATAATAATAAAAATACTATTTAAATATAAAATTAATTGCATTTAATATTATTAACTACATAAAATAATTTGTATTATTTTATTATTAAATTTAAATTTTATTATATTTAATTATTTTTATATTTAATTATTAGTATAATTAAATTGTATTTTAAATACTATAATTTTTATTTATTTTATTATTTAATTTATTATATTATATTATTATATTTAATTCTTAGTATTAATTATTATTATATTTAATTATTAATATTATAAAAAATTATTATGATTATTATATTCAAATTTTGTTTTTATTATATTATTTAATTATTAATATCATTATATTATATTATTATAACATAAATATAGTTTTATTTTTATTCGGTAGTTTATCTATATATAATAAGAATAAGAATATAGCAATTGCAGTTGTAAACCATATTATATGATGATTATTTGTTTCACTTTTTTATTAACACGTTTACAAACTAGGCTTTAATTAATAAAAAGTCGTATGCAAAAAATAACCAAAAAAAATTCGCCCAACGTGGGGCTCGAACCCACGACCCTGAGATTAAGAGTCTCATGCTCTACCGACTGAGCTAGCCGGGCATACAATAATTCGCGAGCCAAAGTTCTGACATCCCAACAAGCATTCTGAATGAAAAAGAACCTTTTAAAATAGACTGACCTAAAAAATTATAGGTTCACACAAAAATATATAAATTTTTTAAAATTCAAACTGCCTTGATGCATTAAAGATTAATTCGATCAACAATATACTAATTGAGCTAATTTTTCTGCTATTTAAATGTTTTAACATATTCATGTGACGGAGCATAATTAATGTAAAACAACCGCCACTGACCAGTTTCTGTATTTCTTTATGGAATTGATACCAAATTAAAATGATCAAATTATTTGATTATAAATAATTAATTAATATTTGGGTTACAAAAGAGAAAATGAAAAAAAAAAAATGGTCGCCCAACGTGGGGCTCGAACCCACGACCCTGAGATTAAGAGTCTCATGCTCTACCGACTGAGCTAGCCGGGCGGGTGGGCGCAACCTAATCGATCGGAAACAGCAGCCACAGCAGCCACAGGTGTCGCAGGTGTATTGATATATATTAAATCTAACCGACACTATAGCTAGACAGACGCCAAATATACATATGTATACCCTTCGTTATTTTGGAAACATTAGATAACTGAAATCGATATAATTCGATCTAAAGCTGTGTAACTAAAGGTTCGTGGAGCATGTCCATCCATATTTCAACCTGAACAAGATGTGGGTTAAGTTTCGAATCTTGGTACTTTAACTAAGCCTTAGAACTCTGTCTGGGGCCATTGAATTCCTTTTTCAAATTGACGATGACGGATTACATGCTCCTTGCGAGAGTCAGCAATGCAAACCTTCAAACCTTGAAGAGTTTTGGGAGGTTTACTTGAAATAGAAGGTAAACCTTCTATGACTAGGAAAGATGTCCAGCCTGGGGATACCGAAAAACGATAGTCATGCTAAACAATTCCATTATAATAAATAATAAAATAATAAATAAATATTTTAAAAATAATAATTAATAAATATAATAATAATAACAAGGCAATTGCAAAAAGTCGCTAGAAGTTGGTTCTCCTGTTGGAGGCAGCCGATAAGAGCAACACCAAGCGCACAGTATCCATTTGCCCCGAGCTCCGCGGTAGAATTGTAAAGGTCTAAGCTCTAAGCAATTATAAATGCATGCCTAACATACAGCAAAACACCATTAAAGTTGATTATCGTACAAAAACCCCAAACAAGCCAAACATGAATACTTTTGGACATTACAGAACCTATGTACTGTGGGTCGCATGCGAGGAGCTTCTCCTTTTAGTTCATCATGTACTCCCGGAGCAGCAGGGCGAAGCAGGAAATCCGGCACAATTGGTACGCCGAGCTGGCTGAGGTGTCCGCCATTCACGGCAACCCTTATTTGGCCCGTAGTGACCTGCACTGGACCGAGCGGCTCTTCTGGTTCGCCATGGTCGTGGCTTCGGCGTATTACGCGATCAACAGCTGCATTGCCCAGTGGGATCGGTTCCGCGAGCATCCGATTGTCTATGAGTACGAGTATATGTTCGCCTTGCGCAACTTCACCTTCCTGGGACTGACACTCTGCACCAGCTATGAGACGGAGGAGACGGTGGACAAGGTCATAAAGCAGTGAGTCAAGCCATCAGGGATGCGCGTTGATAATGCAGAAGCTATTGCTCATATCCCAAATTAAATAGATTATTTTAGATAGATTTAGATTTCCCTAACTTTTAATATTCAGCACTTGGGGAGTGGATCCCACTGCAAATGGGACATCGAAATCGACAGCTTACTACGGAAACTTCCTTCGGGTGCTTAACCGCTTAAAGTACCACAATTTGGAAACGCTGGCACCCTATGCAAACGATTCCACTCTGGACAACTTGCCCTACGTGGATATGCTGCTAAAGTTACAGGAGAAGGTGCTGCCACCTCCGCATCCTGTGCTCCTGGCGCCGATAATGACAGAAATGGGTCTATGCCAGACCAGCAGCCAGTTAACACGGTTTGCCAATCCGTACGGGAAACTGTGAGTGGGAAAAAAACTAACAAATATACTTTAATATTAATCCCAATACGATCGGCTTTCAGGCAGTCCCTGAATGTGACGCCGGTGCGGCAGTGTGGATTCTTTAATGACTGTCAGCTGATGCACAAGCCCTTTAATAGCATCCTGACTCATGTGTTTCTGGTAAAGATTCTAACCTCTATGAAAGTAGTATATTAACCGCAGCAACTTCCTAGTACCTTCACGATGTCAACGAGATGATGCTGCCCCACGACCGACGTACTGTCACCTTTGACGCCAAGGTCAAAAGCTCCTATGTCCTGAAACTATTGGTCAATTCGATATCAGCGGATGTTGAGGTGCGTAATTTACCTGTGGCCTATAGAAAATGTCGCTACACGGATGAGAACAATCTCCAATTCTACCACGTAAGTGTGAGATTTCCCAGTGATTGAGATTTCGGATATAAATGGACACTATTCTCATATTATTAGCCATATCATCCCAGCTTGTGTCGCCTGGAGTGCCGTATTCACTGGGCCTTAAGTTTGTGTCACTGCAAACCCTATTTCTATATGGCAGCTCCCAATGCACCCGTCTGCAACATAACCGGAATGCTTTGTTTGGCGCGCACCAAGTGGCTGGAAAAGCCCTGCCAGTGCTTTCCACTGTGCCGGGAGAATACCTATAACATCATCGAGGAGTACGAGCAGAGCGGGGTGGGTCTGGGCTCTTGACGCTTCGTGAAACCACCAATTAACCCATGCCCATGCCTTCTTTCAGGGCGATCAAAACTATGTGGGCGAGCAGTTCGAGCGGACCATAATCATCAAGATGGATCTGCCCAAGATGGGCATGAAGCGACGGGTTGTGTTCAGCACGGATCAGTTGATAATGTCATTTGGCGGCGCCATTGGCCTCTTTCTCGGCGCTAGCTTCATGACCATCTACGGCCTGGTCTATCTATTTTTCACATTTTTGGCTTTAAAATGCAAATTTTGCTTACGAAAAGAAAATAAATAGTCTAGCACTTAAAGAACGAATGTTAAATCTAATATTAATCATTTATGCATTTGCGAAAACCAATGACGTTTTTATGAGCATTGAGCTTTGCTTTTAAATAAGCTAAAAGCTAGAGTTTACATATCCAAATATTTTCTATTAAAGTAACTGTGCTAAAAGCTGAAATTTAGTGGCAAATTCAAATAATTTATGTATTTAACTAGATATTTTTGAGGCCATATAGCTTTTATCACAAATCTAGTCCCCTTATTCAATTTTCTGTCGACACAAGGCCATTGGTACTTTCAAGAAACTTTTATTTCTTTTTTTAGTATTAAGTCGTAAAGGCCATGTTTAATATTGCTCATGTTTAAATTGCTTGTCTAAAAATCTTCACTTAAGCTTAAAGCGAAATAATTCAAGAATATAAAGTACATCTCTTACGACACATTATAAAATAAAGTACAAATGAAATTGTTTTCAACATAACAACATCAAAGTGGTTGATGGCATGGAGGGGCAGGCATCATTATGGGCATATTAAAGCCGCAGCAAGGAAGCCGCAAAAGTGATGACGGTTCGGTTCAGCTGGGTTCAGGGAGCAGAAAAATTTTCACTTTTGCTGAAAACTCATAACCAGCTGCAGTGCGTTTTCCGGCCGCTTTCTGTTACCCGAGATTTGCCATTGTCAAATGTGACAATTTGTGGCGCTTCGTATCTCCACTTGCCACACCTGGCCACAGCAAAGTGCAGTCAGCGGAGCGAAGCGGCGGCAGTTGAGTAAAGCTAACAACCTTTAAGTTTGCTTAATTTTTCGTTTCGTTTTCGGCTCGCTTGACTCTCAGTTGCGTGGATCAACTTTGGGCCGACCAAAAAACTAAAATCCAATCGAGAATTAGCCGCATTTAATTGTGAGCACGGAGACTCCGTTAGGTAAAGAAGCATACACAAGTATTTAGAAATAAAATGAGAAAATCCTGCTTCCACTTTACGCTTACTGAAGTTACGGCTGTCTTTAAGAAGTTTCTGCTTCAGCCCCGGCACGGGCATAAATTTGTTCTGGTCTGCTGCCAAAAAAGAAGAATGGTAGCCCAGACGGAGTGCCAGCCAGCGAGGCAACAATTAAATTGAAACTAATTTTAGCGCTGGCTGTAGTGCCTCTAGGGTTAACCTTTAAGGCCCCGCGCTCTCTTCGGCGACTCATTTGCATCTCCTGCGACTCCGTGACATTTGCATTGGCATTTGCCGGTTCCACAGAAGTTGGCCAGCTGTGTTCTTTGCCCACAAAAACTCAACTATCTTTTGCCATGAATGAGGCCAGAAGCAGAGCAAAGCAAAGAGGCAACGAGAATTACCTGGTAAGGTAAGGTGATCCGAGCGCACACAGCCATTCATTCATATTGCACATATTGCTCCGCCCGTGCAGCAGTATGAGTGTGTATATATTTCTGCTCTAGTTCACACTCAGGTTGGAAAAAGAGCAACAGCTTCTGCACAATTGCGTGCCGAGCAATTTCCAAATTTCATAAATACAAAATGCACTCGCCCGCATCTGACAGTCTCGGCATTTGGCAGTCGTCTGGCTCCGAAGGTGGGTTCATAACTCCCCGGGGGGAAGTCGCCGGTCGGTATTCTCTTTTCTAATATAAGCGATAAGCGGGCGGGAAGGCGGCGGCTTCTTTCATCTTCACCTCCCAGTTTATGTCGGCATTGTGCCCAGACCCAAGACGCAGCGAATTCCAACACCTGCCCATGTGGCAGTCCATGCGAGCAGCTGAGGGCATCTCACAATCACAACCACGCGCGGCTACAATGTGCTGAAAATGTAATTTTCTTCCCGAATGCGCCTCAGCATAGCAAATGAAGCAAACCCAAAGGGAGGAAGCAAAGCCGCACTGCTGATACACTGCCAGTAAAACGAGCATATGCAATGATGCTTGAAGACATGCTTGAGAATTCTAAATATTAAACAACAAAATTTACTTTTAAAAATACTATATGGTATTAAAAATGTAAAAAGAATATTATAATATAATTATTATAATTATAAGATGTGAACGCACTACCATTAATTTGCATTCGAAAAATTAAATTCATAGGCGTTCAACATCTTATTGTTTTAGCGTCTTTTGCTAAATCATATCCAATCCCATTATCCTTTAATTATTATGCTGTTGCGTATTTTATTTTTAAATTGAATTTCGGGCAATCCTATTATATCCTATTATCCTTTACAATCTTGTTATACAGCGGAAATCAGAGACCCAATTTGCTTACTTCGAAATAAGCGTTCTGCTCCCTAAAACCGATATACCCTTCAAAATAAGAACATCAAATGTTTAAGTTTACATCTGTCGATGATGGAAATAGAATGTAAGGCAGAGAATATCGGGGAACTAAATAATATGAAGGGGAGCAGAATGGAGTGGATTGGAATTGAGAGGTAGACTAATGTATTACCTGCTTTAAATTAGTGCCACTAAGTCACAAATCATTGGCAGCTGTCAGTAGTTCGTCCAAGGGCCCATGCCCCCTCGTATCCCAGGAGGCAGCACCTTTGAGGCTTAGCTCGAGGATAAAGATTGCTCCCACTCCCAGTAACTGCCGCACCCAGCGTTAATTTACGCTTGTTAATAAAAATTGTCTGCCTCGGTGTTATATAATCGCAATAAACCATTATGTATGGAAGTAGGCTGCTCCGAATGGCGTCATGAGAGCCATAAATTATTGATAGCACACAATGAACAGATAGTAATGAAATCAATTAATGGTTAAAAAAACAGCACACAAAATGTTCAAGGAGCAGTGTATCGTATTTCTTTCCCGAAGTTTTAGATACACACATGCGAAAAAATGTGGAGAATTTTTTTGTTAGATTGTGGTATGATTTCGCAATTTTATTTTTTGCGATTAAAGCAATTAGAAATTAAATGGAAACAAAACAATTCGAGCATTAAACACAGAAATAAACCCAATTCCCCATTGAGTTTTTGCTGTATCCGAAACATTTCTCTTGCATTAATTTATTTGCTGTATATCAAAATTTAATTGCCATGTGTGTGTGTGTGTGTTTGCCCCGACCTTGGTTCAGATTATTTGTTTATATTTATTTGCCTTTGGCTTGGGGTTTTATTTACACTCGAGAGAATTTCAGACCAAATGCTGAGAGTTCTTGACACACTGGCAAACAACCCAGACAATGAGTCGCTTCGTATTGTTGGAGCGAAAACGTATCACTTCATTTTTTTATATGTTACTTGAGTGGGCTCCAAAGTGAATAAGGTGGCTAAATGCATATGTAGACTTTTCCCCAAAAAACAAAAAAAAAAATTCCTGGAACCGAAAACGGAACTTTCGGTGGAAGAACTTTCAGTTCGTGTCTAAAATTACTTTGAATTTCCGTAGAAACTGCAGAAACAATAATTAAAAGGGGAAAACTCACCTTCATGTCATTGATAATCTGTTGAAACAGACTACCCAGTGCAGAGCTGTCGCGTTCCAGACTTAGATCCATGTTTCCTTATTGTTTACTGTTTCAGTTAAGATATCGATTGGGTTTCGTTAGTCGCAAAATTGCTCGGTGTTATTCTATCAGCGTGATTTCTACTTCAGTTTCATTTTGATTGAAGAAAACCAAGTCAATTCAAATCGTTCTTGTGGTGCTTTGAGTGATCTGGAAAAAGGAAGGAACAAGCACGAAATATATTGTTATAAATAACCATGTTCAAATAAATAAAACAAGCACTTCCGATGCGAGTTTCTAGCTCACATCCCCCCATAAATCTTCGAAATTTCTCCCTGATGGGGCGGGCCTGGGGCGACTTCTCATAAATAATCAAACATGTAAACTAGCGCGTCTTTCCAAACAAGAAATTATGCTTAATTAGGCATATTAATAAACGAAAAACAGAGACATAAAGTCAGGGCAGTTCCCCCTTTCCCCTGGCGTAGGCGCAACATCAAACTTTATTTGGGGATCATTGACCCAAATTGAGAGTGCTTTCAGGGGCCCGAGTAGGGCTCCTGCTGATATGAGTCTTCTGATTTATTGCTCATGTAGCGGGGCTAATTGTTAATTATTAATTGATAATTGATATGTCTTGCGGTGGCGTACAGGAAGTTGCAAGCATAATTTACGGGTATTGCAATTGAAACTCCGGACCTGAGGCCCATGCAAACGACTTTCGTCGTCGTTGTCGCCAGTCGTTGGGGGAAGTGCAATAGTTTTGACCCATTTGTAGGTCCGCCACATACGTGACAACTACTTCTAGTCGGGTTTCCGTGGCTCGTTTCGAAAGTGCAGATAAACTGAGAAAACTAACGCGACTCTGCTGCTGGAAGCAATTAGGGCCCGCGAGGCGTCAAATTCACATATATATATATGTACATGTTAATGGCGACGACTCAAGCACAATAACCTTCGACCAGAAACTGGCCTAAGCCCGGCTCCGAGTCTCAAGACTGCACTTGAAGCCACATCTCCCCCATACATTTTCGGGCTGATTGTGGCATTGACGGCGACTCCGAGTGAAGTTCTCGGCTACAAGTGTACGGCTGTGTAGCACCGATCCGATGCATTCAGAAAGCGTTCACAATGGACACTCAAGCGTGGAGGAAGACGAAGCCCACAAGTGATAAACAGCCGCAGAAACGAGAACTGATTGCCTAGACTGCGTATCTTTTGTCTATGACGGCCGGGAGAGAAGAAAAAGGCATTGGAGAACAACTCTGGGGAAAATGAAATACAAAACAACAAAAAAACGTTGAGGCGATGGGCTCAAGTTTTCCGACTAAGACATTATCAGCAGTGAGTTATTGTTTGCACTTCAAATAGGGATTTTACAAAAATATATATATGATATATGTGTTTAGCACTACGACCACACAATATTTATTAAAGATTAAAAATAGTTTTAAATTTATTTCAATTTGAATAATAATTTGAGATGTTGTCATAAACTTTATATATACAAGAAGTTCTACAAGTTTAAGTTATATTTTCTTTCCTTTTTTCTTCATCTTTTATTTTTTATTTTTAACAGACAAATCCTATTTCTACTCCTTATTTTACCTTGTCGAAAATGCGATTGTTTTTAATTTCCTATTTCGAGTATTTATATATTCATTCAAATTTATCATTTAAATTCTGAATCTTAGTTAGTTCTGAATCTTAGTTAAATCAAAAATCTATCCATGACCATCTACAAGGGCGTACAGGGTATCAAGATGTGCTCAAAGTCACAGCTAAAAGACGAACAAACACTCACACTCGCATTCACACTCACAGCGTGGAAGTTCGAGTAGACTTACAGCTGCCTCACTCGCTCTGTGTTCGCTCTCCTCCCCACAGGCTGAATAGTGTAAATGACCTCTCGAGATAAAATTGTGGCCACAAAGCAGCAAACGATGACAGGCCCGCTTTATGTAGTTTGCTGATGTTGCGGCTGTTGTTGGCTCTGCTGCAGAGTTGCAATTTCCTTTGCTGTGCGGAAATAAGTTTTCGTCGTTTTTGGCAATTGACTGCGTTAAATCTGGTTTTAGCTCACTCACACAGTGCGGCGGCGAAACATTGACCCAGTTAACTGGTTGCATTTAAATCATAAGCCTACAACTGGTTGGGCCAGTAATGTGTGTATGTGCGCTAAGCTTAGCTTGCATATCATCTCCAGGCCGCGGCAGCGGAAATAAGACTTTTTCTCAGCATAAAGATAAGTCTGTGTCTTGGGAAATGCGAAGCTTGGGCCACTAAACCCGACTTGGGGTCAGGCCTCTGAGATGCGATCGTGATGCGATCGGGGGAGCAACTTTGGCAGTAGCCAAAAGTCCAAATTACCAAATCGTGCATTAAAAACAAAAGCAGGAAAACAACAATTTCGCAAAGTAGCCCGAAAAGAAGAGCACAAAACCTCTTACCAAAACGGCAAGAAATGAAGAGGTGGGAAAAGAAAAAGGGAACCACGACCGGACACAGTGGGAACCTGGGATCTACGACGACTCCTAAGGCAACCCGCATCAAAATTCGACCAAATGTCAAGTTGGCAATGATGATGTGGCTGCTGTTGCTCCGGTTGTTCTTGTTGTTGTTGTTCCGTCTGATGTTTATGCTGAATGCGTTTTAATTTCCACTACGCATAATTTTCCGCCCTATTTACGGCGGTTCCCTCTGCGGCTTCAACTCTGCGGTTTCTCTCGGATTTCAGTTGCTGCAAACGGAAGCTTGACGCATGAAAGTGGAGTCAGCGACCGCCTTATAAAAGGATTCATAATCATAGAGGAAAATTTATACCTAAAAGGTTTACCACTCCGAAATATTTATACAAATAAGCAAAGTAATACGATATGAGAAATATTTGAGTGGAAAATACATATATAGTATTCTGTTCCGAATATATTTTTATATCTACTAGTTTTTTAGAAACAGAAGGCGACTCGATCTAGACACGGCTGTATATATGCTTGTAAACTGGAAGAACTTCCTTAAAACAGGATAAAGGGGGGAAAACCTATGCTTAAAAGTTTTACTAGTCCAAAAGATTGGTCCAAATAAGCAGAGAAATAATACAAATTAATATTTCAGAAATTGTATTATTTTTTTTGACTCGATCTAGAAGAATTGATGTATGTATGTATAATTTAAGCTTTAAGACCGGAAGTTAATCTATGCCTTCTGTATAAGTTATACTTTATAAAATCAGAAAATTACATTTTCAATAAATTTTCAAACCACAAAAGGATTTTTATGCCAAGCCATGTACAAATCTCTTTGTTTTATTTTGCTAACCCCAACTGTAGCTGCGTAGACATCTCTCATGTTGTGTTGCATGCTGCCTGCCTGAACCTGGACTTCTATTACAGGAAGTGACTTGACTGACAGAAAAGAGGAGCGGGGCAAAAATGCCGCAGACACTTTTGTCAAGGGCGACAGACAGAGTTGTTGCCGTTAATTGCTTACCAAAAGATGTGAGCACACGCACCGCCATCCTCATCCCAATTCCCCCTCTGTCTCCCCTTATTCATTGTGTAATTATGCGTAAATGCAGATGTGGATGCTATGTAGGGTGGACCAACAACGTGTCGTAGCAATATCTTGAGGGACTTGAGCGAAACTTGGGGGATTTTCATGACTAACAGCGACTTACCATAAGTATGTACATTCCATTTAAAAATATCCCCCTGAGAATATGTAAGAAATGTGATTATTCGGTATCAGCGAATTAAAAAAATAATGTGCCTTTTCCAGTTAAAACTAATGTTTGATAAAACCAATTACATATTGCAAATAATTTGCTTTAACCAGTGGTGGCATATTTAAATGACATTTTTTTGCAAAAAATATTAAACGAAGTAACTAGATAAGACCCAAAAAAGTAGTCTACATGTTAAATGATATTACATACAAAATAGTTATGACTAAAAATATCAATTTACCTAACTATATTTTACTGCTAAATTGTTATGCCATCATTCCTATGCTGGCAAAAGCCGAGCAAAAGAGATTTACCACAGATTTAAACCTATTAAGACCCGTATGGTAAAAATTTAAATCAATATAATTGGTTGGAAAAAGTACTGAAAAAACTGAAAATAGATTTGAAAGTTCCATTTTCCAGCCCACCACTTTAATACACTGCTGGAAACTTTCTTATCCACTCCGCCGCCGTCAATGTGTTCTGTTTTTCTTCGGATTTGTTTTGTCCCCTCGATTCTAGGTGGGATTCGGTTAAACAAATAATTTTACAGCTGCATTTGGATGAGGGATTTGAACAATTGTAAAAATACAGAGAGAGAGAGGATAAGAGCTCCAATGTCAGGTTGGCTTTTCAGCAGATTTATGTATGTAAACGATACGATATATCTGGCGAATTGTGCATCGGCGGCAGCAGACCGCCATGACTTTACACTTTCACCGACAACTACGAGCATCTACTACTATGAACATCTGTGGTCAGCCAAGTGTCGAGATGCCTCGGCCCTTGGTCTGATCTTGGTCTTGGGGTCCCGGGTCTCTTGCCTCTCTGATCCGGAGTTGGGAAAGCGTCGATCATCAAATGCGTCGAGTGGTTGATGGTCGATGAAAAGAAAAGCGAAAAGAACTCATAAAACGACGATAATCTAGAGATCAAGTTTTTATATGAGCGGAATCGACAACGTCACCAGCATACATACACACATATGCCCCAACATTTATGTTTATCAATGGTTTTCTATCTTTAGCGTCATCTGTGCCTTGCCTAGCATTTTCTATTTGATGTTTCTGGGATTTGTGGGGGCATCTGCTTTAGCTCTCTCCCCCTACCGCCCGCCGACGCGTATGGCACGTCATTAACCCAAATTTTCTATGAATAAAATATAGCAAAAACAGAAAACACTCAGTGTTTACGCTGTCGGACTTGTGTTGTATTAGGAAATCTCTCCTTATTCCAATTTTGTTGCTGCTTTGATTTCGCCTTAATTGAATAATTCGCGGCACATTCGACACATTGTTAAATAGGCCATATCACCGATAATTGAAGCTGATAGGCATCCCATGTTGGGCCATACTGATTGATAAGTTGCATTATCTAATCAGCAGCAGCACAGTAGAAGTGCCAGCAAAGCGGTGTAAACACTCAATTGTTTTGGCCGCGATTGGGGCAATCGATAATTATCGATCGGAAGCTTTTGGGCAACAGGAGTCACCGTAAAAAAAATGTTTAAGGGGAGCACTGAGCTCATTTCGCAATGAGAACGCCCACAAATCTGTAAACACCAACTCAGGCGTTCTTTTCGGACTGCGGCTGGAAATAAACTGACGGCAATCAGCGGTGTTTAATCGATTTGTGCATAAAATTATACGTTTACACATGGCAAGGCAGCCGAAACGAAAATAAAATCGAGATACAATATCCAAAGAGGCGGGAGAGTACATCTAGATGGAATTTCAGAGTACATTTTCAACACACTGCCGAAAGATTTGCCTCATGATATATCGCTTAGATTTATTATTTGGAAATGAACATGTTTTTTTTTTGAATGGCTTACATTCATGATAGATTCTTAGAAATTATTAAGAATATTAGACTAAACACCATGTAAAGAACCGGTTTCTGGTCTCAATGTTTATAGAGTTTAAGTTTATTACAGTCTAAACATGTTTTTATATCAAAGTCTGGTTTTATTTTAACAATTGTTTCTTAAATTTCTTTCACTTGACTTGAATTCAATAAGTTTCTGCATTAAAGAAAAATAATATTACGTGAACGTATACAAAATTGGGGTTAAAGACCCTTAAACTATATTATTCGTGCAAAAGAAACTGAAAACATTATTGCTGAAATTATTAGTTTAAAATATTTGAATTAAAAGTTTATTATATGCCTGCTCCCTGGCAATTAGATGCAATTACCATGGGATTGGAAATTACTCATTGGAGTATAGAAATATTTTACATCCCAATGCTAAAGTGGATAAATTTGCATTCACTGATTTTTAGGAAGAAAAATCCCAGGGGTCTCCTAACATTTGTAATTATTAACTTGAGAGCGCCCGCTTTTTACGTTTTGAGGTTGCGGCCATGGCAAAATGGTTATTAATGATAAACAAAAGTGCCGTTAACCGGCACATGTTACTCCCGTACTTTGTCATGTTTGTTATGTTCTTGTTTGCCGGTTCTATAAGCACGTTTGCTTCTACCTCTTCTCGACGACTTTTCTACTTTGTGGCCATCAGGAAATGTGAATTTTCACTGCTCTTTTTGTTGTTTGTCCATTTTCTCTCGCCTTCTGCCGTGTCTCGTTAGCGCAAAGAGCTTCGCCCAGCTTTTGTTTTGACAGCACAAAAAAAAAGAAAAGAAAATAGTAGTTATTTAGACGGACCCATGAATTCCACTGCCTTCTTGTTTTTGCTAATTTGCCAGCCCCGTCATAATGAATGCTCATATGTTTGTATCTCAGAGTCCGCGGAAAAGAAGCGAGAGTAAAGGAAATCCATTAGAGTGTCGCTATCGTGGCCTGAACTCCTGACATTTTCTCAACTTTTAAATGAGCCCTCTATTCTGTTCACGCAGCTGGATATTCGGCACGCAACCCGGCCCAAATGAAAAGCCCCCGAGGCGACACTTGGTTTGGATTATAGGCACGATTTTCATTAGGACAAGCCAAGAAAATCGAAAGTGGTTGCGAAAGATGCCAGAAAACCAGGCGTGGTGAGTGGGACTTGGGGCCTCTGAGCGACTGCAAACGGAATCACGCCTTTTCGTAGATTCATTCATACAACAAGCTAGCTACACCCATGCAGTTCACAAATCAAACGAAAACAAAAAACCACTATTTGTGAGTGGGCAGCAGCAGTAGACACAAAAAGCACCTACAAGTTTTAGTCATTCAAGCCAGCCGTGTTCGTCTCTGAAAAATCTTTAAGCTTGCCAGCAGATTTAAGGCCAGACTACTGGTTGTTGTAACAATATAGACCAGAACTAAAGATTCTTAATAAATTATATTAGTTTCAGGAAGTAGAAAATAAATATTTAAGAAGGTATTAAAGGTTTTTTCGATCCAATTCTGGCTATTAACTGCCAATAGCTCTCTCAGAAGAACTCTGTTGCAAAAGTCCTACCTCTTTTACATTTAATTACTTAATTTTAAGAGTTTCTTATATTAAATCAAGTAAAAATTACAAAAATCTCTAAACAGGGAATACAAAAAGAAACAACTAATTTTAAGCGGTTTAATAACTAAAACTTGCAAGCC
The DNA here is from genome assembly GCA_035046345.1 of Drosophila birchii. Taxonomy (NCBI): domain Eukaryota; kingdom Metazoa; phylum Arthropoda; class Insecta; order Diptera; family Drosophilidae; genus Drosophila; species Drosophila birchii. Next base: position 20,013,227 of record JAWNOA010000069.1, on the reverse strand, counting down.
ATATGGTACTTTATAATTAAAATTACACGACTGGTTGGGAAAACGATTAACAAGGGGTGCAGATAGAGAGAGAGAGGAACCCCAGCTAAAGCAAATGTGCAAACTAAATAGTTTACGTAAATATATATTTTTTTTGCTATTTTCGTGTCGTTGTTTCCCGGTTTTCTTTTCTTTTTTCGCCATGGCAATTTTGCTTTGGCCACGTTCCGTGTTTGGCAGAGATCAGTGCCCAGGCCTATGCCTACCAGGTTGTTCTATGTGCCGCAAAGGAAGTGGCGGAAGGTGGTGGGGTCTTTCTCCATAAAGATAAAATTATATTTATTCGCGAGTATTTAAGTTTTTCCTTTTGTGCAGTTTTGTTTGCATTTTATTAAGACGAAAGCTGCAGGGTTTTGTTTATACAACCCAAAGTGGTAGGCAACACCGAGGATATATTTGTATGTCTTTTCACAACTTTTTAAACATTACCAAGAGATAATCGTTTTTACTTAATTTTTTAAATACAAATAAATACCTCCCAAAAGTTCAAATATTTTACAGATTATTTTGACAAAAAAAAAAATCAAATATTCCAAATATTATTGGCAGAAAGTGATCCGATTTTGCTCCGTGCAGGAGCAAGTTTCTTTCCAATGCCCGACAGCTGTTTGCCGTTATTTTTATCTTTCTTACGTTGCCGCCTTTCATTCCCCTATTTCCCTCTCCTCCCACTTTTTATTGTTGTTCTCGCAGAGTTCGCGTTCTTTTGCTTTTTGGCAATTGCACAGGTGCGGCGGCAGTTGGATGGTTTTGGGATCGGGTTTCTCCACGAGCCTCGGATGGCCCAAGGCCTTCACTCCGCTGGCCACTGGTCAAGGCATCCCAGGCGGACTTTCGAATCCGAGCAGCCTTTATGTACATACATACATAAATGCATATGTATGTATGTATTCATTTGTCTAGGCAAATGAGACTGCACCGGCAGACATTCCAGGCATATCGCATTATGGCGGGAACCCGACACCGCCACAGCCACTGTTGGAAAGTTCTGATACGTCCATATATCATTTGTTTAGACAAATGTGCGAAATAATAATCTCGAAACGTAAACAAAATCCAGGCCTAATTACGCTTATCTCCTCCACATGTGACGGCGAGCACAAAAGTCGTTTGAAAGGTATGCGCAGGCAGAGCCAACACAGAAGGCGAGAAGGCGATAAGGGAGGCAGCTGGGAAATGTAAAATTTAAACAGCTATTCCTATGACGAGCGGTACAATGGGCGACAACGTGCCGCCCCGGTTCCTGTAGCGATTACAAAAAAATTTAATGGGAGACACGGAGCCACCCCACACGAAATAATGACCCCCGGTGTGCCGAATTAAAAAATTACCTCTTTTGAGATATAAACAATTCAGGTAACAATACAGAAGAGCAGAGATGTCCTTGCACTTGCGCAATTACGGCGCAACTCCAAAAGGGGAGTAGACACTGGGAAAAAGAATTAGCTAGCTTTTCTGACCAAAAATACCATATCAATAATACTACCTGAACTTTATACAAGGACTATTTCAATTAAACAAATAGAAATATTATTTAAGAAGCCTAAAAAAATAAACAAATAATTAAATAATAAAATCGCTAACCTAACATAATATATTCAGTTCCATTTGTAAGAATTGTTTTTTTTTTATATTTTCTACTGTGCACAAGGCTTTCCTTTCGGAGTGGCCGTGAAAGGAGTTTTTGGTTCTCACGACCGACTGGAACTGACACTGGAAGTCCTTGAACGTGAATCTCTCCGCCTGGAAGCTGTGCAAACTTGTTGTTGGCAAACTGCATTGCCTCTCTCGCTCGCGCTCTGTCTCTGCCCTCTCTCCTTCCCAATTATTTTACTTCCGAGTGATTTTTCATTATTAGCTCTCACCACCCCCTCCCCGGCACTGGATTCCTTTTGTTTTGTCTAAGGGCAGATATTAAGATGCCCCCAAGCACACTCGAAGGATACTTACAATGCACTTTCGGCCGCTTGAAAGTCGGGCATCTGCCGCTCAGCGTGGAAGAATGAAATATCCCAGGGCGAGCGTCTTAAATGCAATCGTTTGTTTGATTTTTTCGGCCGTCGATGATGCTGCAAACAATTAAGCGTTTCCTCCCTGCTTCCCGTACTCTCGTCGTTGTTGTTGTAGCATTGCATTCCAGGCGGCAAAAGCGCACACACAAAGGAGCGGGTGTACGAGAGTGTGTGTATTTGGATGTGGTGGGGTGTGTTCTCCCGTTTTGCCTTTCGTCCCTGCTCGCGCTATTCCGCCTTTCTGTGTTCCTGCGCCTCCTCCTTCGTGGACTGTGTTGATGTTGGGCTTTGTTCCTGCTCAAACTACCCTGGAGCGGCACCGTTGATCCTGGCCGTCGTGCTGTTGTTATTTTTGCTCTACACTCACGGACACGGACACGGGCACACAAGCACACACACACATCGGCCTGGCAGACAGACGCTTAATTTCCCGTTTGCCCCGGAAAATTGCATAAAATTATTCGCTATTCGCTTTGAATTCTACACTTTTCGCCGCCGCTCGCATTTCGGCAATTCTGATTCGATCGCGCACTAATAGCACTTTTATTTTGCGGCCAGACAACAGTTAGAAATCGGCGATTCGACCGTTTTTTGCTCAGTCCGTCTGTGCAGATTTTCCGAGCGATTTCCCGTTTGCTTCGTTGCGACGCGACGATTTTCTTATAGCCCAAACAAAAAACAACCGAAACCACAAGCAGTGTTGCCAACTCTTCTGGTCATAAAAGAGCTAAGGTAACATTTGAAAACAGCTAGAAACCGCCAGAAAATTTGAATGAAAGCTAAAATATAAAGCTAGTTTGGTGAAACGATATTTTTATTATTTTGATTTGTTTATCACGTATTTTTGAGTAGTTCGTAAATTTCGACAGTCATGCCTTTTTCTCCTGCTGAATTTTTGTAGGTCTGCAAATTAACTTCATTTATTTGATTGCCTTTGACTTTGTCGAAATGGAAATAAATATTTTACGAATTATCTTCCTGTAAATATCATTAATTAAATATTTTAAACAAATTTCGACTACATCTTGGCGCTGAAATATTTTTTGTTAATTATTTGCTTAGATAATCAATATGTACCATTTGAAAATAAATAGTTTGTTAAGAACAGGTAACAGAACTGATAAGTTCAATGTTTTATAACATATATAAATTCCCTGAATTCACAAAATATTATATTTTCTAGATAATCTTCTGTGAAAGTTTTAAAAACAAAATATTGATTATTTGCATAGCCAAAGAATAAATATATTTATGTTTTTATATATGTTATTCAATTGTGAGTGCAATAAAGTCAAAGCAATCGATGGGCAACACACTTTGCAAAAATACTGCAAATTATTAATATGTGGCATATTTAAATATAAAAATACAAGAAGGTACCAAATGTATTTAAAAGCTAAAAACTCCGTCAGTTTTGCCATGAAAATAGCTAAAATTCCTGCTAGCAGCTAGTTTTAAATTTGTCCCGCGTTATGCTTTTGAAAAACGCCGGATCTAGCGGGCATATAGCTAAATAGTCTATAAGCCATCTATGATAGATTTGGTCGATTGGCTAATATCGAACCCTATCATAACATCGACCATTACAAAAGATATTTCGTCTTGATTAAATCGATATATCTTGAACTATATAACAATCGAATTAATCTAATTTAAATGCATTGCTAATACATTATTTATCATTTTTTATTTATCCTATCCAGAATCCTTTTGTCGAATTATTGAGTGAATTGAATTTGAATTTTGTTGAATTTGAATTTGAAGATAAATAATATAAAAATAAAAACCAATTTACAAATGTTCTAAAATAAAAATACAATCACATATTTCCTATCTAAAATGTTAAATTAATTTTGGTACTTTTAGTGATAATTGTATGCTTACATTCAAAGATTTTAAATATGACGCGGTTCATAAAATTATACTAACAAATATTGCAAAATGGAAATAGTAAACTTCCCTCTTTATTGTTTTATTTACCGGTATGGATCCCAAAAATAAGCAAATATTTATATTTTGGTAACAATTAAGGTATTTATTTGTCTACGATGTTGATGTTGGTGCAGTGATTATAAAGGTCATTGTCAGCATTATCACACAAGTCCACAGCTTTAGGAAATCAACGAATTAGGTGCATATAAAAACATAAACACAACTTTGTACAGAAAAGCGATACTCTGAAGCAATGCCGAAGCAAACAATACGAAAGAAACGTGCTCCCATTCACCGCGAGAAGGGGAGGCCCCCTAAAGCTTATTCCACCAGCTCCACGCTGAGCCTAATGTCCGTCTTGGGCATCAGTAGCAGCCTCCTTTTGTCGTACTCCATGGGAATGGCGGTCTCGGCACAGGGAGCGAACCGGTGATGCTCCAATAATGCCACCAGACCCACCAACAGCTGCTGTTCCGCGAACCGAGCAGCAATGCATCCGCGCAGTCCCTCGCCGAAGGGCAGGAAGGCAGCCGGTGGTCGAGACTGTCTGGCGCTCTCTGCAAACCGATCCGGATCGAATCGCTCGGGATTCTCATAAATTTCTGGATCCCGGTGAATGGCCGCCGTTGGTATCAGTATATTGTTACCTCGGGCTATGACGAACACCGACCTGGGCAGTTCAAAATCTTTGGTGGCTCGACGCAGCAGAAAGGGATGTGGGGTGTGCAGGCGAAGCGTTTCTAAAAAGTAAGTTGGGATTTCAGATATTAATATGAGCGATGAACAACATATACAATACAAGACAAAAGGTTTAAATAGATAGTACTAACCATTTAGGACCTGCTTCGTGTAACTAAGCTCCCTTAGACCTTCTGGCGTCAAATGTCCACCATTCTGCGCCAGGGTTTTTCTTATCTCTGCTCTGGCGCGATCCTGTAGTTCAGGTTGAAGCGCCAACTCGTATAGGCAGAAGCTCAGAGTCGCATTCAGTGGAACGAAACCCGCCAAGAGGCTACCAAAGGCCTGGGCCGCAATCTGGACGTCTCCAAGCGGTTGGTCCGCGTTGGAGTACAACTGGAGGAACGTTTGCAGCGGCTGGCGATCCCTGCGGCGCTGCTCTTGCAACTGAGACAATACTAGTTTTTGAAAGTATGCCGTGGCCGGCATCGCATAGCTCCTGTACTGCAGCAGCCGAGCGATTAGTGGAAATTCTAGGGCCAGATAGGCCCTCCACAGCTTAAAGTCGTTCCAGTAGCTGCGCGTCCACTTGGCAAACTCCTGGTTGTCCTGGCCATGTCCTAGGCCAAAGAACATTGAAGCCATCACATCCACGTTGTAGCTATTCACCAATTCACTTATGTTGCGGTTCTGCAGGATCTCCTTGTCCAGACGGCCTTGAATTTTCTTTGAGATCTGTAGAAGCGCAGGGAGCAGCTTCTGCATGTTGCTGGGAGTAAAGACCTCCGCGGATTTGGCATGCAGCGACCTCCATTTATGACCATCCAGTTGGAGGAGATTTCCCGACAGAGGCTCTCCGCTGGCATTGTTGTAGAGGCCACGCGACGTAAAGTGGCCCGCATCGGTGAACAGAATTTGATGGACCAGCTTCAGGTCCAGCACCAAGACGAATGGTTTCAGCCAGGCGTAGAAGCCCACGAAGGGGGCCCCTCTGCCCTTGTAGGCAGTGTATATGTCCTGAAGAGCATCCTGAGCGTGCCGCTTGCCATTCGCTACGCCTTTGATGTTTCCCCAGAAGAACTTTGGCTTCTCGTGCAGGATCCCCCGTCGCTTCCAGTAGCCAAGGCTGACTTTGACTAGGGCGTAGAACACCGACAACGCACCGAGGGCGCTGAGCAGGGCGCGATGCAGGAGCTCCATTAGCTCGCTTCGGTCGTCTTTTTTCGCCTACCTTATGATTTATTGCAAAGTTAACTATGCTTAACAGCTGCTAGAAACGGTTTTTGTCGAAGAATTTGGCTCAGTGCCGTGGGCTTATCAGCGCCATCGCAGTGGTATAGCAGCACTTATCAGTCGATTCGGAGGAGTCACCAATTGATAATGTCCATTGAGCAGCGACCGCTGGAATGGAGAAAGAGAAACGAGGCTGAAATGTATGGCCGAGTTTTATTGCTAAACACTAAGTAGGCGGTAGGCTTCTACGGCTGCAGTATGAGGCACAGGTTGTACGTGCCGGGCGGGAATTCGTCGACGGGCACCCAACGGACATAACCCTCGTCGATTAAATGCTGCCGGCTGCTGGGCACGCTCGCAAAATGTGGATCCTTAATGGGATGGAGAAGCCATGAGGTCACCGGTTGGTCAAAATGAAATAAATTACTGACTCACCACAATTAATAGGTAGTCTCGACCAGGCTGGGCACTGCAATGGTAGCCTATAATGGCCTTGGAGGCCGTGTCGCTGAGCCCTCCCATGGCAATGAAGCCTTCGTATTTCTCGAAGTAGCTGCGAATCTGCGCGAGCACCTCGGGCGAGCCGAGCTCCTTGACGTGCAGAATCCGACAGGGCAGCTGGTAGAGCACATCGATTACGTAGAACTCCTCGAGGGTGCCAATCCAATCCCGCGAGCCCTCGAACCCAGCTCCTTTGTCGCCGATGCCCACCAGAATTTTCTGGATTTCACGGATCGAGGGAACATGCTGGTCCTCGGCCAACGAGCTGCCCTTTCGACGAATGATCCACGAGATGGCTGACTGCAGGGTACGGTAACCGCAGCCCCAGCCCACGTCCTGGTGCCCATCGCAGCCGTAATGAAAGTACTCGAAGCTGCCGCGAATACCCAGCGTCTCCCCGGAAGCGGTGGGTGGGGGAAGGGTGCACTGCGGGTCCTTCAGGAGCGCGTAGGAATAGTCCTTTGGCTGAATTTTCACGGGCACCGATGCCTCGTGGCAGTCCGCCTTACAGGTGGCCATTTGATAGTCCGTGGAAAGACCACAACGCCCACGAATGCTACACCTGTTACCGCCACCTGCGCTGTTGTTTATTTACCTTTGTCGATGATTTGTTTTTGTGAAAGTGAAAACGCAGCGGAGAAATTGGAATGCAAGTGGTTTTTCGGCCCTGGCTAGAGGTGGTAAATGTGCATGTCATGCACCACTAAAGATGAACCTGTGGCGACCATGGACTGTATATTACTCAATTTTACTACAATTTTGACTAGTTAAATGTTAACTTGAGAAATTTTTCACTGAAAAAAAAAACACTGGAAATTGTTTGTAAACAGACGCAGTCTCATCTCTAGCAGGCTTGTCAACATATCGATAGATCACGCACCCATACAAGTTCAATTTATCTGTAGTGCACCCCTTGAATTATCGAAGTCGAAGCGCGCTAAATTCAAACAATTGAAAACCACTATTGTGTTTTCTGTTATTCTTATTACTCATGCATTTCAAATTTTATTTGAATTATTAAATATACATTGTGTTTCGAATTTATAAATAAGTATTCTTTTGGTGTACATACGTGTATGTGTGTATTTCAACGTTTTTAATATATTTAAAAACCATATTCGTATGGCTTATCTCTCGTATTTTGTGCTCTTCATAGGTTTCGTGACCAAACATTTGGTTATAATTGGTAAAATTTGAAATATACTCTACGCCCTACGCCTTCGCTTGTTTCCGAGTTTCAACTATTTCTTGGATTGCTGATTGTTACTGAGTTGCCTTTTTTGTTAAGTTTTAAAAGTTTGCTTTAAAATGCATTTGAGAACATTGCAGTTTTACAATAAATATATGTACGTATGGAAGTGCACGTTTCGGTGCACCAATTAAAATACCTAAATTACATTGTGCGCTTAAATGATTCGTTATCGTTAACCTTTTTGGTGTATTTCTGTGTGTCGGCAACTGGTTAAAAGTGTGTTCAATTAAAAATTATAAGTACAATACATAAAATACATTTATTAAATATACATATTTAGCGATATCACCTCAATTTGTTGTTATTGTGCTCTTAAAAATCATGTAACAGAAAAGATTTATATGCTAAATTATCAAATATTGTTATATTTATACGTATGTATATGTTATGTATATTTTAAATATTTATACGACTCCGTTCTCTACCGGATTCGGACTCATAAATGCAGTCAAAATACGCTTGCGTCTAAAAAATACATTCCGCTCTTCCTCTCGTGTTCGTTCCAGTGCGCCTGTTTTTCTCTTACCGAAACTACAGCCAAGTCTACATCTGAATCGTTGCTCTAAGGTGAATACTAATACAATCTCTCTTGCTTTCCACAAATTTCTACGATTTTTAAGTGTGCGTGGGCTCTAGGATGTGGGCTGATCAAACACGGAACAACTAAAGCAAAGACCTTGAAATAACAAGATGATAATGCCATGCGATTATTTGTTGCATTCAAATTTTAAGGCTGACTCCAGGCCCTATTTGTGTCCCTATTGTAGATCTGTACGCAAACACACTCACAAATGGAAGAACATTGACAAAGGCGCAAATTTTTATGGCGTTATGCATGTTGTTATTCTAAGGTCTTTGACCAAAGGGTAGCTGCGAAGAAACAGCCTTTTGTGCAATGCTAATCCACTCTTCTCTCTCGAGAAACTATTGCAAGAAGTGTAAACTTTCCCATATTTAAAGAGAAGAAAGCTAAAAGGAGATTAGATCCGTTATTAGAGAGAAGATACTAACATTGCCCCAAAGATTGCATCTAGCATTTTCCTTAAATCCACCCATCATCCATCCTGCTGTGAGGCATCCTGCGGTGCTGGGTTATAAATGCAATACCACGCCTCCCCTCACGCCCCTTACAACGTGCAATATTCGGTGAGAATCGGTATAGATTTCAACAACTCGTTGATGTTGTGTTGTTCGAGATGCGCCAACAGCTGCTCGGAGGACTTCAACAGATTGACACAGTTCTGCAGGTTCTCGACTATCTCCTTGGTCATGCTGTCCGAGGACTTGCTTATGAGCTCGGCCAGTTTCTTTCCCACCTCACACTTGATTAGCTCCTCTTGCAGGCGCTGCGCTTGAGCTGCTTCGCTCGCTGCCTGTGACAGATAGACCACAGCCAGGATGCACAAGGCAATCAACGCCTCGTTCTGCATCACCAGATGCTGGGCGGTAAGCATACTGACCATGGCCTCCACGGTGCCCTCGTTGGCGAGGAACTCACTCAAACTGCTGCGATCGTAGTCCTGTGTGAGGGGAATCCTGTCGGCAATCTGCTCGGCGGGAGCATCGCCCTTGCGCGGCAGGGCATAGGCTATTTTGCTCAGGTAGGCGTGCTTAATAAGCCAGGCCATGAGGCGCAGCGACTCGCCGGTGACGCCCGCATAGTCGGACGATTTGCTCCAGTGCACCAGCTGCACAATCAGCGTCTTGTTCTTCAGCAGCTCGAGTGCAAGTTTTTCTGCAAAACACAAAACAGATGTTGTTAAGAGATGCATGGATCGGATTGCAAGCTATTTTTGATTTCTCCCTCCACTCACCTTGGCCGTCGACCGTCATGCGCAGCGTGCCCAACAGCTTGAAAACGACGGGCGGCTGGTGGATCTCCAGCATGGGCAGAATGGTCTGTACCAGGCCCGCCTGGATCACCGCATTCTTGTTCGGCTTGGGTATGACCAGGTTGCGCAGCGCGGAAAGAAGCGCATGCTGTAGACGCACATCGTCTTTGACGCCGTTGTTCTTGGCCAGCACCTCGAGCAGCTTGTTCATGGTCTGCTGCTCCACAAAGTAGATGCAGTGGCTGTCGGTGCGTGCAAAGTTTCCCAATGCCAGCACACCGGTGGTCAGTAGATCAATGTCCGACGAGTCCAGCCAGTCGACCATGTTCTTCAGCAGCGGTGTGGTGTATAAATAATGCATCGATTCATCTGAAACGGATTACGGATTTGTTTTAATAATTTAATTAAATACAATGACTCTCAAAAGAGGACTCACCGCCTGTAAGGATCAACACAATCAGTTCGCAGGCGAGTTTCATCAGAGCCCTGGCCTCGCTGGTGCTAGCCAGAGTTTTGTACTTCTCCAGCAGGTTGTAGATGGTCTCGCAGAGCCCGTCCTTTGCCAACAGCAGCTTGACCTCGTCGCTCTCCGCCTGGTAGTGCAGCAGTTCCAGGCACATCTCGGCCAGATCTGGGTTGGTGGAGGCGGCCAGTATTCGCGACAACTGGATATTTAGCGACGAGTCAAAGTTGAGATCGGCCACGTTTTCAGTTAAGATGCTGAGCAGCGGCAGAGTGTTGAGCAGCAAATCCTCGTGCTGCTCCACATTGGTAGCCCCAGTATCGATGATGGCCTGCAGCTTCTTCATCACGCCCAGCTCCATGGCCCGCTTGGCCAAGCCCTCGCCACCGAGGAGATAGTTGGACAGCAGACCACCGCGCACCTTGATGAACTGCGCCGCATTGGCCACGTCCTCAATGTTGGCTATGTCGAGCAGTCGCAGCAGCACAGCATCACCCTCCAGCTCGAGTATTAGATCCCTGGCCTCGTCATTCAGGTAGCAAATATTCCCTAAAGCCCTGCAGATTTGGATGGGCAGCTCCATACTGCCTTCGGGCGTTGGCACCTGGCGCAGGCACTCGAGAAAGGCGGCAATTATGTCACGAGTTGTGAACTTCTTTCGCTGAATCTCCGATTTTGTGATCTCCGCAATGCACTTGGCGGCCTCCTTGCGCACATTTGTGTCATCGCATTTGGTGAGGCCCAAAAAACATTCCGCCAGCTCGTGCTTGTCGAATAGTTTTGGGTCCTTGGTGGCCGAGATCTCGCAGAGCAGATTTGTCGTATTTCCAGGACTCACGCTGGTGGTCTTCAGTTGTTCAATCAGCTCGTCGATTTCAGCTGGGGCAAGAATTTTGAAGTTAATATTCATTTTAATATTTAAAAAAAAGATAAGAAACCCAATTTTGAGAAAGTTTTTCCAAAGTCAATAGAAGGAGTTGAATGCATAACTAATAATTCGAAGCCTGAGGATATAAAACCATATTTTCTTCAGTGCTTATTTTATGAAAAATTAACCCACTAGTTTGCGTAGAAATTTGTTAAATTTATAGCATGTTTTTTCCAATATTTCTAAACGTTGTCGCTTCGTTTCAAGGAGCACGCAATGTCACCCTACCATGTCCCCCTTGTCTTTGTTGGGCACCGCAAAATTGATTGCCAATTTCGATTATCGTCGGTGCCTGGACGGAGTCAAGACAAATGGTTCTAAAGCGAAACGTGCCAAGCCAAAAAACTGTCGATATATTTTCTCATATAATGCAGAAAGGAGGTAAGTGACATTGCCACATTTGCAGCTTTAGCTCCGAACCATTCCAGTTAAACCATCAGAATACACTTTATAGAAATTCTTAAGATAACTTGTCAGGCGTGTGTCCCATTAAAGGTTCCTCTTTCGCCTCTCCAACAGCTGGTTTGGATTATAACAGGACCCAAGATGGGCAGGACATTTGCATAAGTCCTTGCCACGGGTGAGAGGACAAAATAAAGGCCATTCGGGAGTTTTGCATATATTTATATAGTGGAAGAGGTTTTAAAGAAGGAACTGTCCATGGCAATACGAAAATTGTGAGGTTTTTAGCTTGAGTTCTTTAATAAATTTTAAATTACCACAAATATATATTTTATTTAAAAGGGAAAGGCTTTAAAAAACGAATTAAAATACAAATGGCGAATGTCTTTACCTTATCTCACCAATATTATCCACTCAATTCCCTTTTAATAGAATCCAAAAATAAATCGTCAAGCGATAGAGCTCAGTATTTGCATAAAATTCTGAATAAATTATTTATCTTTCCACACAAATACCCAGGCATTTTGCTTAAATTTGAATTTGATTTTTATTTTTTTTAGTCAGGGACATAGAGTCCCGTTTTATGGCCAACATTATCACAATATTATTATTTCAGTCAGTCCCTTTTTGCTGCCGAGCACACATGCTGGGAAATACATTCATCCACACTCGAGCAGGGCGAAGGGCAAAGGCCAGACTCCGCCACTCGACAACTCGGCGACAGTTGGTAGGAACGGCAGTAACATTGAGTGGACTCGGGGGTGGGCAATTCAACAAACTTTGTGGAGCTTAAATAATGAATAAGTGAAACAAAAACGCAAAAAGAGCCCCTACAACCATCATCATCATCATCCTCCACATCATCAGCGGTGGAGTTCACGATTTGGCATAGAAACAGCAACACAGGATGCAATAGCAATAGCAGCTTGCACAGGACCCATAACAAACAAACAACACAGCAACTAACTCGTAGACACTTTGCACTTACAAGTGTAAGCCCTATTCTGCACAAAGCCAGTATAGGGCACCGACTATTAAACACCTCGTAGGGAACATAATATTGGTACTTTAAGGACCTGTCTTTTCAGTGAAATTAAATGTGATTATCACAGAAATATCCTCAGCATTGAGTAACGGATAACGAAAGATCAGACTAAAAATAAAAGACATTATTTACCACAAACTTTAAATAAACTCTTAATAAACTCGTCTCCCTACATTCCTCGAATAAAACCGGCCTGTACACTTGACTCCATTTGATAAAAACTAAACTAAAACCCTTGCAATTTATGCTATATAACAGGTATGAATGCACATGGGATGCATCTGCATATAGAGGTATAGGGAAATTGTTGCATTTACTTGTCCCGCCGCATTGAATGCAATTGGACAGGTGGCAGAGCCATGTCGCCCCTTGGTGTGACAGGTAGACGAGGGATGCCAGTGGACGGACAGGTGCAGTGGCGGCGCGCGGTAGCAGAACTTCCGTCAGGCACGGCCGGTGGCAGGAGGCAGTTCAGCTCCTTTAATGCGTCTCGGTTGCTGCTGGCGCACAGCCACAGCCTTTTGCGTGCCTTTGAATGTTTGCTTTTGGTAACTGGTACTCGTTGGTATTCAGAGTATGCCATCCAACCGTCCAACCATCCATCCATCCATCCATCCATTCCGTTCGAGTTCCGTGGCAAGTTCGTTAGCTTTTCGTTGCGGAAGCGGGCGGCGTTCGTGGCATTTATTCGCATGAATTTCTGGGGCAATTGCTTTATTTTATTTTCGTAGTTTTCCTGTTTTTTTTCTGTGGGTGGGGGGAACTTCGATTCCAGGCTGCGTTTTATTTTCTGCCTGTTGTGGTATTTGGTTTTCTCCATTAAACGATTCACTGACTTTGGCCAAACACAAAAATAGCAAGCACAGGCACAAAAAAATTGAGGAAAACTAGTGCAAAACTTGTTGTTGCT